>VYZU01021444.1:24174-88558 GCA_013401355.1 Ceyx cyanopectus | reverse complement strand
AAAAAAAATAGGTAAAGGGAAAAGAAGGAATGAAAATAAAACCCAGAGAAGATTACCATCAAGAAAAGCAAATGTTTCGTGGCTTACAGGAAAAAATAAATACTTAGTCACCAAAGCCACGTGACCCATATTTGTGGTGTTGCCATAGTGTTTTTTTCCAAAAAAATGAGACCTTTTTTATTACCCCTCTTCTAAGAAGGCATTTTCAGTTAGTTTTACAACTGATCCCTTTTGCTGAGACAGGGCTTTTCACAAAGGCCCCAGAGGACGTCCTCCAAGACCACAGAGACAATCTGAACATGGAACTCCCTCCCAGGGGCTGTGACTGGAAGCTGCCTGGCAAGAGGGGTGAAGGAAGCTGCTGTCCCTCAGTATTTCAAAGGCCTGGAAATGGATAAAGCAACACTGTGGGAAGCTGCTGCACGTGGAAACCAATGTGTGCAGCAGTTTCTTGAGGACAAGCTGTTGAGCTGAGCACACCTCTGCTACAGGGTGAAGAGAGCCAGGAACCACATGAAGAAAATAAATAAATAAATGAATCCCTAAGCATTCCCTTGGTTTTCAGAGAGAGGAAAAAAATAACTCAAAATCAGAACCACTTATGAAATAAAAGCTGGGCTCAGAAGGCCAAGGGCTGGCTCGGTGCTCCAACATGTGCAAGGAAAGTGCTGTTTCAAATTAGCAACACAGATCTGCAGGGCCTGGCAATGTGGGAGCCCTGAGAACACGGGAGCTGTGAGAACACTGCTGCTCTTCCTGCAGCTCCATTTCCCTACAAGACCTTTTAAGCTGGAAACCAAACCCAGCCTGTCACTGGCACAGGGGGCTTAGTGGCAGCACCCCTCGCCTCTCCCCTTGTCCAAGCTGGGCCATTTGTACCACAGAAGATCCAATGTGTCCCTCTGCCTGCAGGACACAGCCAGGTTGTACCCATGTCCAAGGCACCATGTGTATTTCTAACCACAGTGGTCAACCATATATCACTTATAGGACATTCTTCCTTGGACATCTCAAGAGTGAACTACCCCAGTTCCTCACTCCAAAGACAGCATGGAAGGTTTCTTTTCCCCAACCCGTGGAGTGCCCACAGCCACAGTCCTCAGCATGTGGTATGTGCTTCTCCCACCAGCACCTTCTGACTCATCCCTTACTCAGAGCTGGGAGAGAAACTTCACTTGGCTCCACAGAAGAACCCTTCCCCATTCAGCCAGCTTTTCTCTCTGCACTGGCTGTTTTGAGAATGGCAGGAGATTTTGTTGTTGTTGTTTTTGACCCCAAAGGAAGGTTTTGTTAGGAGAACACAACTTCACAGCCTCCCCAAGAAAAAAACTGATCCAGAACGAAACATGTCAGCTCCACACTCCTACCAGCCAAATACAGGTGGCTACTGCAGCACTCAAGGGCCACCCCCTGTCCTGGTGGAGATCTTCCACATGGAATAAATTCTCCATCTTTCTCTCTAACCAAAAAGCCCTTTAGATCCAGGGGATCCAAATCTACATGAAATTTAAGAAGAGTGACTCATTTATAAGGATCCTGCAGCTCTAGCTTTGAAATGAGCCTAATGATCTGTTTATATAGCTGGAAACTACTGCAACACAACGTGTCCTACATGAATCAAACACTCACAGAAATCTGTAGTGATTTAGATGAACAGGGACAGCTCCTACAAGTCCCCCACGTACAACTTTCCCTTTGTCTTTGGAACATCTCAAACTGAAAAATAGGCTGTTGCGCCATTCTCTGAACTATACCAGGAAACAATGTCCTTGACATTTTAGAAAACCCTTTTTAAATCACCTTTGGAAAACAACCAGGGAGAAAATGGTCTTGGCAACACCAAGGGGAAAAAAAAAAAAAAGGACTAGGGCAGCGATTAGAAAGATGGTCCAGCACGAGTCAAAATGGGGAATTAAAGGGCTGTAAATGGAGCAAAGGCAAATGTTTTATTCAGCCAAGACTGCTGTGGGCAATAGCTAGAGTCAGAGCCTTTGGAGCCTGCACATCAAAGCTTCGGGAGCAGATTTCTCAAATGGAACTTGCTGTGATGAGAAACAGGATTAAACTGAACCGGAATAAGCCCATCGAGCCAGGGGGTTGTACAGGAACTGTACCAGCTCAAACCTGGGAATAGCTGGTATAAAAAGGAAATCCTTCCTAGGGAAACCACCCCCTTACTGGGGATCAGCACTGGAATTAAATCACATCCCCCTCGCTTCTCTCAGTCCCTCCACAACGAAAAAATGCAGACCAAATGACAGGAGGAAAACAAGCTCCATGATAGGACAAAGGTCATTTGCTGGCTGAGAAGAGCTCCTGAGTGGGGAGGATCACCCCCAGCCTTTCACTGCAGAGCTGCCCACCAAGAATTACACAAGTATGCTTTGCACCTTCCCAATTAATTGCTAATAGGCCACAGCAAGGAGAAATACCATCAGCAAAAAAAGAGCTCTGGCAGCAAAAGGCAACAGGAATGAAAAGTGACACCATAAATCCAGAGCCTTCCGATGCTGTGTCCTGAAGGAAAGCTGGAGGGATTCTACCAAACAGCCCAGCTCTGCTGCAGGATGGTGACAAGCCCAGTGAGTACAGCCCACAAACCTGCTTTGGAGCTGCTGGAACTGTCTGTCTGACCCAGCGTGGGACCCAGCACATGTCTCTGTCCCATGTGCACAGTCCCATCCAAGGCGCCGCCCTTACCGCAGCTTCTGGATGTTGGACGCAATGCCCGAGAGACGGTAGATCCCGTCCACGATGCCGTGCTTCTCGATGAACTCAGTGCAGCTCTTGAGGACCTGGGGGACTAAAGGACAGGGGGTGTTGGTTAGTTGAGCCCGATTCAAAGTCCTGGTTCATGCTGCTGTTTTGTTGTGATGCCATAATCTAAGCCTGGCTGTGCTACTGCTTTAGTTCTTCCTTAGATGAGAAAGCCTGTAGGAAATTGAATGTTGGGAGTTGCTGTGGAAACTGGTCAAGGGTGTTCTTTGCTTTAAAGAAGCACCAGCGTATGAATTGGGGTGAAAAAAAGTCAATTCTGGTCAAGTGGAGACAGTGCAGGTGCCCTCACAAGTCCCATGGTGTTAAATTCCATTCCAGAAGAGCTATAAAATTAAACAACTACACTCTCTCAGGCCAAAGCCTGCCTCTGCTTTCAAATCTATACAGGATTAACCTACACTGCTTGGTTTAAGCCAATATAAACATTAAGGGAGATGCCATTTTCTGTACCAGGGCCAGGAGAGTTTTTACAACTGATAATTTCAACCCCAGTGTCTACCAGAGCGTGACTGGATTAAGATAGCTCCACAAGAGCCCACACTCATGGAAACTGCAGACAGGCCTGGGTATGACAGAATGGAAAAAATAAGCCCAGAGGATATAATTAGGTGTCAAGTTAATATTCAAGCCGCTTCACCAACCGATTCCTTCCAGCTGACTTCTCAGCCTCATGCAGCATCCACTGCTGGAGTTATCTGTCCATCCTTGTAAGCTTAAGAAGCAGCAAATCACTCAGTTTATAAAAGGAAGGTAAAACTTCCCTTAACACAGAACCAGAATTAGGATCGAGCTCTTATTAGCATCAGCGAGTCCTCATGGAGAGAGCTCAGATCTTTGTGGATTCCTCTGCAAGCCACCTTGTTGCTGCAGCTCCCGCAATGATCCAGATTCATTCGTACGTTAGATGCCAGGTCTGATCAATTTGCCACGTGACAGAGATTCCGAATAGGTCATGTGGCAAATCCCCTTATATCAAGCAGCAAATGCCATCTGCCAGTCAGTTCTCCTAAGTGCTGCTGAACTTAAGATGCTCTGTGCTTCCTTCCCCCCATTCCCCCCCCACCCCGACGCTTGCGGAGAGAGAAGCAGCCTCATTTTCCGTGGTTCCCTGGAAATCAGCAGGTACATCCCAGGCTAGGGGTGCATCAGCTCCCTGCTCAGGATGGGACAAAGCCTGCAAATCCCTGGGGCACGTCAATCATCAGGCTCAGCTACAGCAGATTAGGCCCTGGACCTGGGATACTCACAGATACAAGAGATGGTCAAAACTGAATCAGCCACAAGGTGCTTACAGCACCTCACGCTGTTGTCCAAAGCAAGGTGCAGGCTTTGGGACGAGCAGAGCCCCTGTCCTTGAAGTGATGGCACAGAAACAGCCTTGGAAACCACATGCTGCTATTTTGGAGAAGGAAAACCAGTGGCAGTGGTCACCATCTGCCCTCCTCCCATCTAGGTGTGATGGATATTTCATCCTCCCACCAACACAGTGTTTGCAGAAGGAAACCTCAGCACCGGCTCTGAAGCTAAAGGTACCTCTCACAGCCTTGTGAGCTCTGTCACACCATGGTTGTTGGCCTTGGGAATCAACCAGACACACTTTTAGGCATCTGAGATGGGATAAGCAACAACTCACCGCTGAGAGAACCACACGTCAACAACAGGCATCTGTCACCCATAGCACCTTAAGCTATGTGTCCAAGACCAGAGCAGGTGGAAGAGGTGGCCCAAAATTCTACTGGTTTTGGACAACAACTTATCACTTGACCCAAAAGATCCAACACCTCTTAAAGAAGAAAGTTTTTAAGGCTTTCAGCAGAAAGGCTTGTTCTACAAGTTTCTTAATCTGGTTCCCAGGGCGAGCTGTTCTTGAAGCTAAATATATTGTGCCAGCACCACAGATATTTTGGGGGTGTTCTGCATGGTTGGAGAAGTAACTGCAACTCAAGCAGGGCTGTGATTATACCTGAAGGCTCTTTGCTGGAAGGGTGACCTGGTTTTTCTGATTTTTGAACAAAGATGACACCAGTGTTTGACCTCCCTCTGCCCTTTGAATCTCAAGCCCTGTAATTACATGTACATACCTATCTATCTATAAACACATGTATGGAGGGAGGAGTGCCTTCTACAACCAGAACGAAATAGCAAGATGACAGCCCAAGCTAAGACTTAGTTTTTCAAGTCTCAATTGGGCCAAGACCACCCCCAGAATGGCTCCTGTTTTCATGTTGTGACTTTCTCAGGTCCCTTTCTCTGTCTGCTGCATAAATCCCTCCCTTGCTGAACTCTGCAGTGCTCAGATCCCAATCTTGGTTTCTAGCTCCCAAAGCAATTTCCAGATCTGAATCAGAACTGCATCTCAGCAGGACACTGATGGGGACTTCTGCTCGTAGGATGTAGTAACATCTACTCTAAAATTTGATTAATGTTAGTTAATTACTGTGGTTTCCTGCAATTGCAACAGCCAGACTTGATGAGGTGCATGGTTTGTATTAACAGCCATGAAGGTCCATCTAGCTCAGCACCTGGGTTCTGACAGCCACCACGAGCAGCACTCTGGGAAGGGCACAACGAGGGAACAAGCAAAGGAGAAGACAGAGAGTATTCCTCCAGCCCCAACAATCCCCTGAGAATCACAGAATTGGAAAGACGTTTCAGATCATGGAGTCCAACCATTCCCCCAGCACTACCAGGGCACCACTGACCCGTGTCCCTCAGCACCACAGCTCCATGAGGGGCTTGGGAACACCCCCAGGGATCATGGGGACTCCACCACTGCCCTGGGCAGCCTGGGACAGGCCTGGACAACTCTGCAGGGGAAGAAATTGTTCCTCAGTTCCAACTTAAACCTCCCCTGGGGCAACTTGAGGCCAGTTCCTCATCCTGTCAGTAACCTCTGTGCCCACAATTGGTGTCTGTGTTTATGAAACTCAGCACACATCTTTGTTCATCTTCCCAGGCAAGTAAAAGTGTCCCAATACTTACTGGTGGTTTTAATCCTTTCCTGAGAAAAACCATCTTCAACCACTGACTCCAGATAATCTCTGCAGTGAAGCCACTGGCTCAGCCCCAGCCTGACAGAACCCACTGGCAGGTGGTACAGCTGAACACCCACCTCTTCTCTGAGAGCCCTAGCACTGCACACATCTCCATTTCCAAAATCCATCACCTACCCTCACTCCCTCCCACCCTTCATCCTCTCAAACAGGTAGTTCTGGGAAACAACACATTTGGGAAGAGCCTGGCTCACTTCTTCAGCACAGCAGCTGAAGGAATCTCATTCCTGAGCATCTCTCAGCTGCTTTGAAAGGTTTACTGCATCTCTGAGGGCTCATTAACTGAGTAATTCTTTGCTATTAAAAGGAAGCAGAAGTTTTATGGCTTTCATTCCGAAGAACATTTTGATTCATCCTGAAATCAGGCACATTTCCTTTCCTATCATCCTGGGGTTATTTTTATTTTTATTCCCACTCCCCCTTTTTAATCTTTCATAATGTTTCCTCCCTGGGTTTTTGGGTGGCTTGCTTTATTATTATTTTTTATTATTATTATTATTTTAATCTTCTTAGTATGTTACTGGAATCAGAAGTATTTGCTCTGCATGGGGAGCGAGGGCCTCCCATCGAGCTCCCCTCTGGCAGTGCTGTTTTCACAACATCCCTAAGGTGGTGAACGCCTGCTCCAGCCAGGCCTTTGGGCTGGTTAATGGACCAAAGCAGGCCCAAAAGCAGCTGCTCAGATGAATTCCACCCATGGCTTCCCATGGAAAGCTAAACCTGCAAGTTCCAGCCCAGCAGGAATGAGGAGGTTAAAATAAATAGTCCTGAGCAACCTCTGAACCACCTACTCAAAGGTAATAATGTGGCCATTGAGAACATCTTATGGTTATCAGGAATTACATAAAAAAACCCTGGAACTGAGCAAAGGAATGTTACAGAAGGTTAAGGGCTATGATTTGAGCCACAAGATGAGGTTTAGGTGAAGGCAGCTCACTTTGAATTGTCCCTTATTAAGAAGGAGGGGGAAGGATGGGGATGTGTGGAGGATAAAGCACACCAAGAGCACCCAATACAATACAAAAAGTAAAAACTGTACCATGGATGTGCTCTTGCCTTGAAATTTTGTGATTAAGACCCTGACAACCTCTAGACAGCCAAAATTAGAATCACTGAATGCTTTGGTTTGGAAGGCACCTTGAAGATAATCTCATTCCACCCCCTGTGCCATGGGCAGGGACACCTCCCACTAGACCAGGTTGCTATATTTCAAAGACTGTAAGATTCTCTTTAAGAGTTTTGTCTCACTCCTAAATCTGTGTCCTGGTTTGAATCACCAGGATTGAGAGAAGTAGAAGCCCAACCACTCAACCAAACTCCCCCAGTGTGCAGCCCGAGCCCACCACTGCCAGCCACACATCTCCTGACTTTTGCACTTGTAGAATTGGCCTCTGGCACCACATTCTGCTTTATAAGGCTGGATTATTATTATTATTGTTTATTTCTTTTATGGTAGCTCACCCAGGAACTGGGTAAAACCAAGTGCAAAGTTCAAGCCCGAGAAACACCCATGGAAAGCAGATAACCTCATTTTTTCGAGTCCTGTGAGATCAATAATATTCTTGGTGTTGGGGGTATTTCTACTCTCAGGGTGGTTTTTGCTCTTGAGGACTGCAAGTGGTACCTCAGCACCTCTGTATCAATGACTGGAGCCTTTGTATTGTACCCACCTAATTCTCCAGGGCTGGTTTTTTGGGTTTTAGTACAAAATATCCACAAAAGGAATGCAGACACTAAATACATTCCTATTCAGACTGCGTGCTTGTGTTTTCTGATTAGATCAATTCCATTTACTACCCTCAGCTGTGAGGGGAAGAAGTACCCACCCTGTCTAGAGCAGAAGGGTAAGAGCACAAGCAATTCCTGTATGGGCTTCAACATTTTTTTTCCCCCTCATGTTTGTTCCCCCTACAGCTGTAGTGTTTCAAAATGCAAATTAATTTTCAACTCCCTGCTGTCCTCTGGGTCACTCAGGCATAAAGAATTTCTCTTCCCGCGGCTGCAGGCGGGGGGAAAAAAGCATAGGAGAGAGAAAAATGTCTCTTTTCTTCCCTGCAAAAGCCTGTGTTGCCTGCTCAGCTCTCCCTTTCCTGCAAATACTTCCCCCAGACAAGCCATTCTCCACGGGGACCCCATGTACCTCTTTGCAACGCTGACCCCGGACCCAACAGTCTCGAGTTCCAGCAACTCAGAGGGCAGATGGCAAAGCAATAACACTGCCTGTTATGGTTGGAAACTTGCCCATAACTATTGGCCTTTTAAAAGCATCAACGAGTTTGTGTAGCAGAAAAGGCATCTGCAGGAAGTGGAATATTCTCTGCTCATCTACAATTTGGGTCAACTATTGCTCTTTTGTCCAGGCTCTTTTCTGTTACAGAGTCTGTGTGTGCAGAGGCACCTAAAACAAGCAGGCTCCAGTGGATTTGAGATTTGTTGCTGAAGCATCTGACATGTTCAGATGTGTGAATTATGCAAAGCAAACCAAAGACCAACATAAATACAGGGGATACTGCAGGTAAGTTTAGTCATTTCCTACAGACACCCACAAGGCCACTCCGGCTCTGGTGAGTGTTAACACTTGAATAAACACTATTTCATGTTTAGAGCATGCTCTTATTCTTCTGAGTGCTTCACAAGTATTAGAAACTTATCCTTGTGGCACCCTGGGGGTGGATATGGACTATTAGTTTGTTTTTACAAGCATGGGAGATCGAATGGGAGATACTGAGCAAGTTCCCTGAGGCCACAAGAGGTGGGGGTTGAGCTCACCAACCAGAACTTTGACTACAGCTTAGGCCACTGATTGCCCAAGTCCTTTGGAGAGGGATTTTGATAAATTACTACAGATTGCTTTTGGTTTCACTGTCTCACTGAATTGCTGCCCCAGAACTCAGCAATCAATTTACCCTCCCTGTTTACAAGGTCTGTGTGCAGAGTTAGGCCAAAAGTGGACTTGGATGCACTTGTGAGTCAGGTCAGGATTTCCTCACTGCATAGCATAAAACTGAAGGAAATGATAAAAGGATTGTAACAAACAAGAGAGGGTCCAGTTTGGGCTCCAAGGTGCAAGGCAGATCAGTAAGAGTTCATGGCAAATCCTTCCCTTTATTAATGATTTCTCAAGCACAAAAAAAAAAAAAAAAATCACTGGGGGAGGAGAAAATGTTTAATGTTTCCCTGTGGCATGCAGCTTATAAACAACTTTTGAAGATAGCATCTACAGGCAGCTGCCTCCAGAACTCATCCCTGGGCACTAGCAGAACAGTTACCATTTCTTCTCAACGAAATAAAATACTCCAATGTAGGAATTTCCCTTTTGCAATGGTACCAGTACAGTTAGTTTCAGTTCTCTCAATATTGCACAGAATAATTCTAGTAAGGGAGGTGGAAGAGGAAACTTCCCAGTTTCCTCAAGACCTGCCTTAGGAAGCACCAGATACAACCCCAGACTTGAGGGCTCTAGCCCTGTCTACAAATCCTCCTCTTACCCTGGCCTTTATTTAAGCCTCTCCCCAGGAGGGATAAATAAGGATGCATTGGTTTTCCTGCCAGAGAAGTTTGGATCCATTTCTGGTGTTTTGGGGTTTGGTTTTTTTTTTTAAAACACCTATGTGATAGTAGACAGGGTGAATCACCCACCTTATCTGCTTGCATACCTGCCCAAAAGTGAAGCAGATGAATTCTGCTTTAGAGGACTTGCCCCAAACATGTCTTTGCATAAAAAAGAATTGCAAACAAAACCCTTAAAACTCACATTTACATCCTAATCATGAATTTTAAAAATAAGACAGAAATCAAAGCAGGATACCAGAGCTGAACCTACTTGGAGGTTTGAAACTTTTTACTTCCCATGTGAACTTGTCAGCTTGGATACTCTGAAAAGACCTCTTAAAAGTACAAAAATTCCCCCAGGGTTCATCCACAGAATGAAGACAACTGACAGAAACCTTCAGCCTCATCCAGAGCCAACACTCTCCTCAGCCCAGTGGAACAACTGCAGCCAATGTCATCATTCTGAGGTAAACATGACAGCTAAAACCCAACCCACCTGCCCTGTGCAGCACTTCAATAAACCTTTGTTTGAGAACAAGATGTTATTGCTCAAACAAAGCCATTGATGTGGTCGCCAGCAATCAGGTTGTAACAATTCCAAGCATACCTGGGGAAACTACACTCCAGGGTGGTGGTGCTGCCACCTTAACTATTTGCTCTTTGAACCGTGGTGGACCGAGACAAAAAGTTTTAGGATCTATTTCTGATGGATGCTGACAAGCCTTTCTGAAGCAAAAATCTTGGAGCAAAGCATTTCTCTACAGCAGAGCCTTCAGACCATAAAGTGGAAGTTCTTGGCTTTCAGGGGCTGCCTTGTGTTGACAGTTAAAAATAACATTTAAACAAATAAACGGGGGAAAAAGCAACAACTGACTTTGTGTTGACAGTTAAAAATAGTAATTAAACAAATAAAGGGGGAAAAAGCAACAGCTTTGTAAATATTTATAACTTCCTCCTTTGCAGCAAATTCTGCTTGGTTGTATTGTTCAATTTCACTGCATCAGTAAGAAGGAGGGTGGAAACTGGTTCAATTTACCCTCTAAGAGTTAAAACATCAAGAAAAACTCAAAATATTAAATATGGAAACCTCAGCCGGCCTGAATTCCAAATCTTCCTTCACAGATGGCAAAGATCCCAAAGCTAGCCAGGCAGACTTTTATTAGCATGAAAATTATTAGCTAGTAAAAGGGACTCCTCACATTAATAGCAGGAACTGAAGAGATGACACAGAGATTATCAAAGTTCTGCTTGAGCTAAAAGGAAACAGATTTTTACAGATCCCTGCCAAGATGCTGCCTGAGATCTCATTCCTTGTCTTACTCTGGTCTGGGAACTGTGTTCTCCCTGTACTTCAATATGCAATAAATTAGCATCAAAAGCAATGGCATCACCCCAAGTGCAGCCAGGGGATCACCAGGGATGACACCTGAGGACCTGGAGCAAGCTGCAGTGTCCCCAGAGAGCACAAGGTGCTGTTAAGGAGCTTACCTAATGAGTGTGACAACCAGCCCAAGAGAATCAAACAACTGCTAATAAATGTGAGGAACTGGGAAGAGCAGGAAGGAGAGACAGCAAAAATCAGAGACATGAATAAACTCTTGTCTCCTGGAGTTTACTCTCTCAGCAAGAAAAGCAAAACCTCATCCAGGTGATTGCAAATCACTGCTATTTTCTAATAACTCAACGAGATCCTTCCTGGGGGGGAAACCAGTTGATTAAAGATGAGTATCATTGCTAAATGGAAGCTGATGATGCAACAAATGCATAAAGAGGTACAAAAGCCACCATTTGTTTATAGCCTGGGGAATCCTTGGGTAGCAGAGGTGACTTTTGCTGGGAACCCATTCAGCATGGAAGAACCACCACTATTTTATACCCCATCCTCTGTAGTCCAAGACATTCCAGCTCCTTTTTCCCAGTAGCACTGGAACAAAAAGTACACTGCAAAGCAATTTCTCGTCCAGCACCTCCCAACTCATGTAAGTTGTATTTGGTTTCCTTTGAGAGGGTAAAAACCAAGGTGGGGGGGTGGGGAAAAGCCTCTCTATGTCCAAAGGGAATGAGACCTCTTCAGGAGACAGGGACTATACTGAATGTGCTGCATCTCACTGCTCCAAAAATCCAAACTGGCACAGCAGGTGTCAACAGCACCAAACCCACTGGGAACATCTTGTAGGGTGATGAAGAAACAAACAGCTACTCCCTGCTAAGCTTGGTCCTCTTCCAAATGATGCTCCATTGGCAGGGCAAGTATCCAAAACCCAGAAGGAGCCAACAAATGAACAACTCACTACAATTAAATGGAGACAGGTCTCTTAAAGCAGGCCCCATTGGGTGACTGGAACCCACTGGAGAGGTATTGTGCAAACCAACATACTTGAAGGGAGCATCACCACAACCTTTCTTAGGTTTAGAGAAGTCAAAAGTTGCTCAGATCAAAACTGGTTTGACTCCTCCAGGTACCAGGTCATAACTCAGTACTGACACACAAAAGAGAGGAGGACCCAGAAGGACAGGCACTGTTAGTAGAAGGGACACACCTACGTACACCCCAGCCCAGTCCCTAGGAGCTCTGTGGCTCCTCATTTCCATTTCCCAAAGCAGCTTGGAACAAAGATCACTTTGAAAAATAATCCTGTCACCTGCCCACATCTCAGACCCTCATTTAAGACACCAGACAACGATGCTGCCTTCCCCTCACTGCTGCCTTGCCTACAAAGCCCTTTGGGAAAGGAGCATTTTGTCCCATGCAGAGTGTGAAACTCTCTCCACAGAAGGGCTCCAGAGCTGTTTGGAGAGTTCAAAGTGTCAGCACACAACAAACTGGAATTCAAACAAACACTACCAACCCCAAAATGCAGGACGCTGCCTGTCTCTGGTGGCCAGCCCAGTATTCACCACAATCCCCAGCATGAATCACCAGCACACAGAGTTTAAGGTGCACTACTCACCCCGGGCATCGTGGTAAACATCAGCTGCAATCCTCACCTCCCTCCCTACTCCTGCTCAGAGTGCTACTCCTCAGATCCACACGCATCAATCAAAAGACTAACAAACCACATCCTCACTGAAAATGCAAAGCCTGTTGGGGCTGGGAGCTGCTCCTCCTGTGCTCCCCAGACACCCTCCCCTACAGAGAAACTCCAGCAAACAGACACACGAAACCCCAAGAGGCGAGTTCTGTCATGCCAGCCCCGGGAAGGAACCTCTTGACAGAGAGGGCACTGCCTTGGTGCAAGACCAACCTGAGGAACTCAGGAAAGCCAAGACAAATGCTTGGCCAGTTCAGAATGCAACCCCAGCTGAACACATAGGGAGCTTTGCAGGATGGGATCACCCGGGGTCTTGCTCTGTAGTGTTAAGACAGGTCACATTTCTCTATCACCTTTCTCCTAGGCCAGCAGCTTCTTCTCCTGAAGAAGGAGGCTGTGGAATGAGTGATTACTTGCTGAGCCAGCAGAAAGTCACCACGCTGCAGTAGGTAAAACATTCCCTCAGTGTGCATAAATCCCCTCCTGGGTACACGGACACACGGCAGCAAACGGGCTGTTCTCCGAGCTCAGCAATCCCAGGCAGCTGCCTCAACAGAACAGTTAGTGTAAAAATTAATAATAATTGGATCTATTTCAGTCTGTGTCCTCCCTTATCCCCTTTTCTTTTCTGCTCTCTCACCAATTCCTATTGAAAAGTTGCTGGTGTTCACACCTGCAAACTGGAGACTGCATGTGTTGTTTCATGGTGGATTCTTGAGAATTTAGGCTTTGCCAGCTTCCCAAAGCTTAATTAACATAATTCTCACTGTAACTGCAGCTTGGTTCACTACTGCATTTTTAAGGAGCACCATCCAATCCATTTCAAACACTGTGGACAGTGTCACCTCCTTCAGTCCTGCTAAATCTTTTGGGTGTGGGACAGCAACTCACCACAACCAGGATTAACCTTAATGAAACCATTAATGCACTGGGTTCTTTTTTGTTTGTTTGCTCTTTCTATTCCAAACTGAGATGTTTGGTGGTTTTAATTCCAAAGCATCACCAGTATGAACCATACCCAGGCTTGAGCTGTAGCACTCTGTGCTCCTGTAAAAATACTTGTTTGTGTTCTGGTTATGAGGTGAAGTTGCTGAGCCACAGCTCTGCTCCATCTAATTTATCTTGGGGTCTCCTGTAACATCTCAGCCCCCTCTCACTGGATCAGGAACCCAATTGGCTCCAAGACTGAGCAACATTAATGCTCTAGGATGAGGAAATCTTAAAAGCACAGAACTTGATTCACAGGAATCCAGAAACATCTCCTCAAAACCAGTCCTGGGGATTACGTCACTTGGAATAAGGGGCAGAGAGCTGAATCACACAGGGGAAAAAAACCCAACCCAATCCATGTGAAATGGAAACGTGACCCTGCTAGCAATGTTAAAACTGGATCTGCTTCACTCTGGGGAGAAAGGAAAGGGTTATCATATCAGGGCTGAAAGCCACTGGTAACTTCTCGGATGAGACCTCATTTGCACATCTCGGTCACAATCACTGGGTTACACAGGGTGGGAGGGCAATGGTGACCAGAAGAAGAGGAGAGCTCCCAGAGACCATCAACCAGAAGCCTCCAGCAGAGTCAGAACAGTTCAGCTTAGCTCAGGATGTGTCTTTGAATGCTAACCAAATATGTACCCCCTAAAGCCAGGGGAAGAAGTCAGCGCAGAGGGCAGGGAAAAGCTTTAATTACTGCTGACTTGTGCCTAACTGAAATGGACAGGAGGAGGGCTGGGGATAAAAGAGAATTCTCTTTCCCATTAATGAGCTCACTCTGCTGGAATGTCTCCTGCCCTCCAAGATTGCCCCCACAGCACGAGCACAAAACCAGCTCTAGAGTGGTGTAAATTACCTACTCCTGATGCAGTCCTTACATGGGTAACTGTCTGTTTTTGTCTCCAAACCATCCAGTTGCTGGCTCTCTGATGCTTTTCAAGCCCCAGCAATTCTGGTGCTTTTCAAGACCCGGCAATGAAGATCTCTACTGGTTCCAATTAACAAGTTGAAGAGCCTTGCCACTGTCCTGATTCTATAAGAACAAGCTCATTTTATTCACCAACTGGTAGTAAACCACTTCATGTCAGACAAGAGAGTGCTGTTACCAACTGAATCAGCTGGGAAAAGGGCACAAACCAGCTCCTCATCCTTTACCATCCCTTTGTATGAAAAAGGACCCTGAGGTCCTGCTGAAAACCAATTTAATGAGGAACTCCTTCTCTACCCCACACCTCACGACACTTCTTCATCCTGCACACAGACACTGGGAGACAGCAGATCAACAGCCCTGGTGTAAGAAGTGCACTGCTAAAATCTGCTGTGCTAGGCAAGGAGCATAAATACAGCAGAGTTCACCAAGCTGACACAGGCAGACAGTGATGCTACACCCACCACTCATCCCCTGATGGCTTTCACTCCTGGGCAATCCAGCTGCAGCCCACGGCTGCTCCACACTGCTTTTTTGAACACCCCTCAGTGCAGAGCATTTATGGGAACAATGTGAATGGAGTTGAGTCCCCTGTTTGCTTCTCAGACACCTCCTGACTTCACAGCCTAGACTGGAAATGCCACAGTGAGAGGGTAGGAAAGAACATGTGACAGCAAAGTTCATCTCAGGAACAGTCGTGTCCTTTATTCCTGGAAACAGGCAGCTCTTCTCTGCTGCCTCCCTAAACTGCTGGTGGGAAGGTGAAAGGGGCTGAGCAGAGCTACAGAAAACTCACCCTAATTAGCTGAGAGAAAAGGAAACTGTGACCAAACACAACATCCAGTTCATTCCTGTGAATTGTATGAAATGGAGGGAAAAGGCAGATGAAAGATTTCCACTGCAAACTGGTGCCAGCACCACACAAAGGTAGCGACTTGGAGAAATGTATGGATTTAACATACTGGTTAATTATTCACTGACGCATAAATAAAAGTTTCTTTCTCTGAAAAAAAAGCATGTTTAATATGGATTTGAAGTCTTCAAGAGGTCAAGACCTCATCTTCAGTAGCTCCATCCATCTCCAGCACTCCCATGTCAAACCACAGTGCATCTTATTAGCACTCACCCGAACCTCTTCCAGCCATCGATTTCTGTTACACATTTCTCTGGCACACACCCTTTCCTGGCTATGCCCACCCAAAATACAATTCCTAAAGAGAGGAAGAACTCAAGAATGGATGGTTCCTTACCGTCATGGCCAGAGTTGAGAAGATGCTCTCCCAGGTCACAGCCAAACACTCTTTCCTTCAGGATCCCCCGCTGTTTCAGCTTCTGCTTCGTTGGGCGCGACTTCATGAATGTACGGAGGAAGGTGATGAGCTTCCCGTGTTTTTTTGACACTGCACCACAAAACAAAAGAAGACAAAACCCAAGATTTCATTTTCCATCTGGCTTAGCTGGGCAAAGCCAAGCACAACACGTTCTACAGGGCACCTAAGGGCAGTAACATCATCAGTTATTTCCAGGAACAGCTTTTCCCGAGGTCTGACTCTAGGCAGAGAATTTGGCTCTTGTTCTTATTTTTGGCCAGCGCAGAAATACGAGGAGAGAGCTGCAATGGAGGAACTTAATGCACACACAATTATCAGCAAAGGTAGGAGCCTACAAGAGCTCTGCCCCAGGGTACTGGGTGGTGGGCGCATCTGAGAGACACAGTTTTCATCCCTGGAAGGAACAAACGAGGTGGAAGGAACTCAACTGGTGGCCTCACGCGTGCTGGTGAACACGACGTATAATCTATGAGCAGAANTTTTTTTTTTTTCCATTTGCCTTATACCAAATAAATTAGTTTTACCTAATAGGAACGAACCTAATATGGGGCTAACACATTTGTGTAGGGAGAAGCACATTCTAATAAATAATCAGGGTATTATTCTACATGTACCAGAATTTATCTTTGCTGCTTGTGCTTACACAGAGGAATGAGATATGGCCAGGTAGGCTGCAGTCGAGTTATTCTCTAACTGAGGTTTCATAATGAGTTCAATTTTCAAAGGGAAGCATGTTAATTTAGGTCCATACTCCCACTGCTGATGATGTTTAAATCACTGTATGCTTCATCCTTGTAAGTTTAGGTGTCGTTTAAGCTTCATTGCCCAGGCCAGCTTCTCATTTGCATAGATAGCGTGTGAGTGTATTTTGTTGCATACAGATTATTGGGGGAAAACCAATTGGGTGCTAGTAAAATACAGATTATGAACTTTATTTTCCTGTGGACTTTCTAAATTGCAGAACTTGAATAACTGTGTGTCTCTCTACATAGGTATGTGAACATGGGTTTTTTTTTGAGAGAGAGAAAATCACTGCCTATAACACTGTGATGGCTTCTTTTTGCTCCATAACCTGAATTACCTGTTTGGTTTCTGAAATCAGGAAAAAAAAACTATTTCAGGTTATACAGATTGTGGCATTTTAAACTGAAATACAAACAGCAGAGCCTTGTTAGTCATGCCTGTTGTACTGGGAACAACAGGTATATTATTGGATGGACTTGGAATGATGGGATGTCTGATGTGCAGTGAAATCAAGGGAGAAAATATTAGGCTATGAAAATACTTTGTTGATGGGCTATTCATTAGAAAACCTGAAATTCCTGAAAAGTACAGAAAAGTATGCTTTAAAATGATTTGAGAAGTAGACTACTTATTAACTCAATTAAACAGTGTTTTGAGCTGTGAAGGCAATTTTATATTCATAGCTCCAAAGTGTACCTCTGGGCCAGTGCTCTAAAAATTAACTGGAAAATGTTGGTACCTTTTATGTTTGTGTGAGAACATGAAAGTATCTGAATTTTCAGAGGATGGATTATCATCACTTCCAGGCTTAAGAAGCAGTCACTTTTGAAAAATACTGTTTATTGTTTCTAAGGATACCAAGCCATTTTCTTAAAAGTACTTGTGTTCCTGCACCGAATGTCCCAGCACCGGAGGAGTTTTTGCCAGTTGTGCAAGGTGACATTCAGCTTTGCAGCTGAATGCGTCTGAACACCTGAAATCCAAAAAGGGCCAACAAAACGCCTACGCTCTCAGCTGTCAACCTCAGGTGTTAAAACCAGAAAAGGTCTAATGGATGACACATTTCCATGATCCAGAGATGCACTTAGCTTGGTATTCAATGCCTGTTTCCATCCCTAAACAGAAAGGAGAGCCAAGTTTTTAAATCACAACAAACCTGCTCTGCCTTAAAGCCACTCAGTCCAGGTTGAAATAACTGCTGTTTTCTGCACCATTAAGTAGACTCCCCCCTGCACTCCTGCCATGTACCAGTGCAACTGTCAGAGCAATACCCAAGGAGCAGGTTCAGTCCCTGAAATTCATTTCTGCACAGTCTGTGACAACCCCTGCACAGTCCCTGGTGCAGCCCCAGCTCCTTGCGCCGCTCTCCTGCGCGTCGCTGCCTGCCCCAGCCTAAAGCCACTGCAGAGTTTTGTACCTCTGCAGGAATGAGTCACTGACAGGAGTGAGGCTGCTCCAGGCTGGGGAAGAGAAGAACAGTGAGAAAATCCAAGCAGGCATCACCGTGCTGACAGGTTGTAACAAGGAACAAAGAAAGGAGTAGGTGTCTGATGAAGATGAGCCGCCCTCCAAAGCTGTGAGGGCTCGGGGGGCTGTCAGGTGTATTTTCCTTCTGCCCACAGTAATAAAAGGGGAAATGTTCTCTATCCTAGAAGATCTACCTACCTTCCTGGTCCCCTGACCCTCAAACCAGCAATGCATCCTCAGAGAGAATTTCTGGTGCATTTTGGTTTAAATGAAGCTAGTGCAGCAGTGCTGGCTTCTGGATAATGCCAATGTTGCTACCAAGAATCATAGAACAGTGGGGGTTGGAAGGGACCTCTGGAGATCATCAAGTCCAATCCCCTGCCAGAGCAGGGTCACCCAGAGCAGGCCACACAATAACAGATCCAGGTGGGTTTGGAAAGTCTCCAGAGAAGGAGACTCCACAGTCTCTCTGGACAGCCTGTTCAAAGCTCTGTCACCCTCACAGCAAAGAACTTTCTCCTCATGTTGAGGTGGAACATCCTTTGTTTCAGCTTATAGTTGTTATTGCTTGTCCTACCACAGGGCACCATTGAAAAGAGACTGACCCCTTCCACTTGACAGCTACCCCTCAGATATTTATAGATAAGATCCCCCTCTCAGCCTTCTCTTCTCCAGACTAAACAGCCTCAGTTCCCTCAGCCTTTCTTCACAGGAGAGATCAAGTCCCTTAACTATCTTTGTAGCCTCCCTTGGACTCTTTCCAGTAGGTTCCTGTCTTTATTAAATTGGGAAGCCCAAAGCTGGACACAGTATTCCAGGTGTAGTGCTCCCATGGCAGAGCAGAGGGGGAGGAGAACCTCCCTACACCTGCTGAACACACATTCCAATGACAAAGCAGCATTATCACCAAGCTGACAGGGCTGCTGCAGCCAGAGATGCTGCTGAGCTACCCCCACTGAAACAGAACTAACCAGAGATCCTAACTTTTACCCAGGTTACTTTCCCATCTCTGATCTAACTGATATTAAACGACGTTTACCAAGAAACAGAGGCTTTCCTAGAAGGAGTAGGAGCTGATTTTCCTCAGAGAGACAGGTTTGGCCAAACATCTTGGCCTTTACAAGGACAAATTCTCCATCAATTCTCCATAATGAGAGTGGCTGAAAAAAACACCCCACCCCCAAACAAAACCCAAACCAAAGAAACAAAAAACCCCACCCGAGGCTGGACTACTTCTGAAGCTCTGCTGGCATAGAATGTGGCAATTAGGAGGGAGAGAAAAAAAAATCCCACCCTTAGATGATGTGACTACGCTGGCCAAAGACTTCATACAATGGGAAGGGAGGGAAGAAAAAGGAATCCTCGTGCCAGGTAGTTCATTGTGGTTTTGGGGAACTGCCACAGTCTGTACCTCCCTGAGGAACGTTCATCAATCCAACCACACCATTGTTGCCACACCACTGAGCTTTTGTAGTGTAAGAGAGGCCCTGAAATTCCCCTGAGGTTGATAATATCGATTAAATCACTATTACTTCATGCAAAGCAGGGCTTGTTCACCCTCACGCCGCAGCCTGAAGAGGCACTTTCAGGATACACTTCAGGCAGCTTGTTTGCTGGAGAAATGTGCCAGCCCTCAGCTGATGGAAAGAGCTTTCATGGCTCTCATTCAGCATGAGAGCTTTTTCCTGGGTTGCTTTGGGAACCCATGGAAAGCTCTGGGGAATCTCTTGGGACACGCCGAGCTCTCCTGCATCTCCCCGGTGGCCGCCGTGGCTGCCCTGCCACGTTCCTCCACCTCTGCTCAGGCTGTCACCCAGGCGACCCCGATTAGAAATAATCTGCTGAACCTGATGCTCTTACAGGAGGTTAGAGCAGTTGGGGCAGCCTGAGAGAGGGGGTGGCCAAGCTGAGTGCAGGAAAGGGGACCTTCTGAGGCTGAGCTCCCCGGCCAACGTGCTGCCCAAGGACCCCCTGGGCTGCCGGGAAACGAGCTGGATCTGCTGAGGCACAACCAGCACCAACTTCTGAGCCTTCCTGTGCCCCTATAGATTTAAGGGACAAGATTGCTCTGCATTTACAGATGAGAGCACAGGTCAATGATACCATGTGTCTCAGCATAAGCTGCAGAGGTATCAGGTCTGGGCTGTAAAACTCTTCCCAAGAGCACATCTAAAATGTACCATTTAACTACAATCACCCAAACTGCTGGTATCAGAAGGAAAGGAGCTCTTTTCCATCCCACCTGATGCCTTGGCATCAAATCACGGTGGCCACACAGGAGAATCTGTTAATAAACACCCCTGATGTTATCTGGTGGGTGCATTTTCCTTCCTTTTACTGACAAATATGAAAAGCCCAACAATGCAAAAGGCTTGGAGAACAAATCACAACACAGCCAACCCCTTCAAGATGGACATCTCCCATCCTGCACACCCTGCCTCTTTTCAAAGATCAGGGGAAGCAAACAACAGAAAAACCAACAGCAGGTTTCAAGCCTTGCACAGAAAAAGGGGCACAGAAAAGCTTAAGAGCTTGCTCGGTACCCAGCATCACATTCCAGCAGCTTCCAACAACCCCACCTCCTGTCCCCTACAACCTGACCACGGGAAAAACCAACCCACTCAGATCCAAGAGCACCTTCTTTATCTCCTGTTGCTAGAACTGCTATTTTGGGGTTGAGCTCCTCTTCACAGGACTCTGGTCAGCAGCACATTCTCTAACGCAGTGTTGGGGAAACTTTGGCCTCCAAGGGGAAAAATCCTGGGAGGGTTCGTGTTGACCTGCAGGCCCAGCACAGGGTCAGGCTGTTTGTTTCTCTTCTTATTAACAGCGATTTGACAGCTGGCCCCTGCTGTGAGGAGAGCACAGGGCTAAGGTCAAAAGCAAGAACACGTGTGGCTGTGCAGAGCCCAAGAGATAAACAAACGGCAGCGGCCGGTCGCAGAGTCAGCGCTGGAAAAGGTGTGGGAATGTTGGAACGAAGGCACAGGGAGGTGTCCAAGGGAGGAAGAGATTATCTTTCCCAAAGGAGATTTACAGCAAAGTTAAGCTAAAGTTTTTCCAGGCTATTAGCCCCTCAAGAGCTGTTCTCCTCTAAAATTAAACTCTGCTGTGGGGAGAGAACAACCAGTAACAGGCTGCGAGGCGGAGAGGCCGCTGGAATCAGGAGAGAAGCCATGGGTAGTTTTGCCACACTTCTCACAGATGTTAGGGGTTGGAAGGGACCTAGAAGATCATCTAGTCCAGCCCCCCTGCCAGAGCAGGAATACCTAGACCAAGTCACCCAGGAACAGATCCAGGAGGGTCTTAAGTGTCTCCAGAGATGGAGGCTCCACAACCTCCCTGGGCAGCCCCTTTCAGGCTCTGTCACCCTTCCAGTGAAAAAGTTCTTCCTTGTGTTGATCATAAACCTCTTGTGCTCCAACTTGCACACCATTTTCCTAAGCTCCTGATCCTACACACAGGGATACATGGAACTGGGTGAGTGGACTGAGTTCAGCTGGTTCCCCAACAGCATCAGTTCTCTTGGCCCCTCCTTAAAACCTCAGTAAATATTTAAAAATGTTTTTAACATCCACCCCTTCCCACTTCGAAAGACAGGGACCCACATCTTGCTGAAGAGAAACGTTCCAACGCCAAGAACTGAGTCACATCTCCCAGCTCTCTGTCATGTTCCTTAGCAACAAGACATTTTACTCCTTTCCTCCTGCCACAGCAGATTTCTATTTTGGAAGCTAATTTATACAGCCCTAAAATCCCAACCAGGATCTGGAGCCATGCACCACCAAGCACCGTCCTTTAGTCCTTGAAGGACCAGCCAACACCACGTAGATAACCACACACATCTCTACACTGGGCTCCCTCCTTGGGCAGAAAGACTTTTTTCAGGAAGAGATTTAAAAATTCCATAGATGTGAGAGATTAAAAATATCCTTCTATCTCCACTAAATGTACACTTACTGATTTGCTCTATAAAGAAGGGAAAAAGAAAATAAAGATGCTGTCTGCTTTTAGATGCTGCAGCATTTATCTCGTGCCAGCAGTTCCTTGTGCTACAAGAATCCATGAAGTATGGTAAAGGTGATTAATTTCAGTGTCGTTAGGTAAAAACCACTAAACTTAACCATGATGACAAGAACCAGGCAAGAATAAGCAGATATTTCCAGCTATCATGAGAGCACTGTACACGTGGAGAGTGAAGTAGGTCATTAAAACTGGTAAGCGAGGTTCTTATTTACAGAGTTCAGCAATAAGGAAGCTGCATTTATTCTTTTATCTGCCCAGGCTTCTGGAGCCATCCTTTGGGCAGTGTCCATGAGCAAGAACCTCAGGAACTCTTCCTGGTCCTTGCCAGGCTTGGCTTGGCAACTGGAGCACTGCCTTATTTTGGTTAGCAGAGGAACATGTGGCATCAGAGATCGACCAGCCTGGCGACTCACCCTGTGCTTTTTCATGCCTGGATTATACAATAACCTCTGGCATCTCCTGCTGTGTTTGGGACTAATTAGTCCTCTTTCAGAGAGAGGAGACTGCACATTTAAAAGCTAACAGTCTATCTGACCAGCAGCTGCTTTCAACATTACTTATATTGACTGTTTTCAACATTATTTATTTAGCAAACACCACAGGGCTGTAATGACCTGCACCAGGGTTATCTACAATTTCAGCTCTCTGGAGGTGGTTTCTTCATGTCAATGAGAAAATGAGGACAAGGACCAGGAACTAATTACAACAGCAAAGCCTCTTGCCATGCTCTTCATTAATAAATTCAAAGAGTATTGATAAAGGGACAGGAATGATCACCAGAAGGCAAGTACATCACTCCTGGGTTCCAGCTTGTTCCCAGTGCCCCTTGTTCTGGCACTGGACACCACTGAAAAGAGTCTGGCCTCATCCTCTTGCTCCCCAGGGGCACTTTAGCTTTTGCTCAGCATTGCTCAGCTCCCCTCTCAGGCTGCTCTTCTCCAGCTGAACAGCCCCAGGGCTCTCAGCCTGGCCTGGGCACAGAGATGCTCCAGCCCCTCAGCATCTTCCCAGCCTCTGCTGGACTCTCTGCAGTAGTTCCCTGTCTCTCTTGAACTGAGGAGCTCAGAACTGGACCCAACACTCAGAGGTTCCTCATCAGGACAGAAAAAAGGGAGAACAACTGAGAGCCAAGATACCACTTCACCCATTAGGTGACACCAGAGCAGGTCCAACTGTACCTCAGCTATTTCTGCCAGAAGTTTCTCCACCTCGACAGTCTCCAGTGATGACAAAGCCACAGGATCTCTGTTGGCAGTATCCCTCCTCGATTGAAAGGCTTCAAATCAGTGTAAACAAAGTTGGAGCATGGCTGCTTGAGCCTCACCCACAGCAATTCTCCTTCTGCTACAAATGGTAGCAGTGCTGCAGGGGATCTTTCCAAAACCTTGACAGTAACCCAAGCTAACCCTGAATAACATGGAGTGCTTTGGACACACGCACACAGCCCAGAGCTTTCACTAGTCATTCAAACACAAATCACACTTCAGCCCAGTGCTGCCATCAGCTAAACCAGGACAACTGGAGTGACTGGAGCAGTCGAGTTCCTCCAGTTTTGCTTGGCAGCACGTTCCAGCTCGGGTGGTGGGAGGAGGTGAGCAAGGCAAAAAAGATCTGCCGTGAATCAACAAACAATAAAAGTTGATTAATTGGGAGTTTGACAGATGGAGCCCAGTCCTGGAGTGAGAGGGTGTTTGCTCTTACACAAGACATGGGGAAGGCACTTTTTTGTTCCAGTGGGGAAGGGACAGAGGCAGTCCACCTGGGACAGGGAAGCATGCTGCCTCCCTCAGCTTATACTACTGGGCACAGCAGTTACTTCAGTCCTTGGCACACAGACCTGAAGTACACAGCACTCCAGTATGACCAGGAACCTCCCTGCTGCTCCCCCAGTCCCTTCACAGAGGATGCCCATCTCCTTTAACTAGCCAGAGGGCAGCTGTTTACAGCCCAGCAACTTCCAAACTACAGTGACCTACTCTCCCAACACTGATAATATTCCAATTCTTTTTCTACACACAACCTGACTTTCTAAATCATTTAGCTACCGACACCTGCAGCAAGCCCTGAGATGATTCAGCCTTTGGAAGCAAGATTCCCACTCACCTTGACTGGAAACAACATTAAAGATGATGGACACGAGCCTCATCCACACTAGGGTCACTTTACACAGCACTGGCAGGATACAACAGCTTTAAGGAGAATGAAACAGCATCTTCCCACACACGTTCCTCACCTAGCTAAAGAAGAGTGAAAAGAGCTCTGCTGGAAATAAGAACTGAGTTCAACTCGTTTGGGGATTTGCTGTGAGCTAAATCTGCTTTCCAAGGTGCAGGAATGCAGATACTGTATTGTTTAGCTCCCTTTATCTTACCAGTCCAGAGCTTTGACTTCAAATGAGACTCTTTTTGTCACGCCTGCGTGGTGCCCAGAACAAAGGAGGTTGGGGAGGAGCAAAGAGCGAAGGCCTCCTGTCTTCCCTGTCATAAATAATAAGTTCCTACTGAGCATTTAGTCCTTAAAATGGACTCCAGCTTCTAGGAGGTTTTCTGAACAAATATGAACAGACGAGCCACGGCTACTTGCAAACTGTCTCCTGTGATCACTGGAACTACTCTCCTTGGGAATTTAATTTTTCAGAGTGTGTGTTCCCCTCCTGGGGCTGCTGCAAACAAAGGGTTGGTGTTTTTAAATAGGAAGCCCCCTTCTCCTGAACAACAGCATGACTGATATTAACAGCTTAGGAATGGGCCCTACATCTTCCTGATGGGGTGGGGGGGTGGAAACAAAAAGATAAAGCGATATGCAAAAATCTATTGAGATTCAAATTCTAGGCATTCCCATCTGTCAGCTGCCTCACTGGGAGCTGAGTATAAATCTGAGCAGGAAGCCCTGATCTCACATCTCTGCAACCCCAAGGACTTATTGGGATACACCCGAGGGGGCCTGTGAGCTGGAATTCCTTCTCCTCTGAGATTCGGGTGGGAATTCTCCCACAAATTACCCCACTTGTGGAAGAGGTTCCAGCTCACTGCACACCCATGACCCCAGATTAAGCCCAATAAAACAGTTTACTACCACGGACCTCGTGAGTAGAAAGGTGCAATAGAAACCTGAAGCCAGCGATTAGCAAAAGGGAAACAGAAGTTATAAACAATTAGCAAGGAGGGGGGGAAGTCTACGTGTTAATCAGCCTTTGGTTGGCAGGAGAAGCCAACCACCAAGCCAGGCAACCAGCCCGAGGGCACAGATCCCTGAGGATCTTCTCACAGCAGGAACAAACAAGCCTACAACCAGCAGCCAGCAATGAGATGAGGGATGCCACTGGAAAAAATATTGAGTAACAGGTACTTTGTCATCTGGCTCAATACCAGATCATCTTGCTAAAAACACGATCCTAGGCTAACCCTCCAGAGCCAAAGTCATTTGAGAGCCCCAGTATAAAACCAGTTCTGCTCAACTGCACTCAAACCAGGACATCCTAGTACAACAGGCTTTGAATCGAGAGCCACGACTGCATTGCCCCAGTATAAGATGCTTCAATTTCAGAGCCTAGCTTGCATCCTCCCAGTATAAGATGCCACGATTGCACTGCCCCAGTACAAGATGCTTTGCTTGCACTGCCCCAGTGTAAGACACCTCATTTCATAGCCTGGATTGCACAGCCCCAGTACGAGCCCAGTTCTGCTGCAGACACCACGTCCAGTGCCATACCCATCCACGGCACAGCCTGGCCCCACCGTGGCCAGCTTGGGGGGGGGAACAGCCTGAACCCCAGTACGTGCCTCTATTCCCCGACGCCAGCAAACACCCCCCTCCATCAATTCCTCCAAAGCACAAATTAAATACCTGGCAAGTTACTAAGCAACAAGTGGGCGCAGGAACCTAAAAATACTCAAGTCTTACATAAGAAAGACGCTGACAAGACGGGAGAGGGGGGGGTGTGGAAAGAAGCCTCTCTTACCTTCCCCTCCCGGTGCACGGAACCTCCGCGCTGTTTGTCCCCGATCAGCTCGGTCCCCGGGGGGTCCCGCTGGGCTCTGCCCGCCCCTGCCCGGGGGGGTTGAGCTGCGGGCGGAGCGACGACCCCCCCCCCCCAGCACCGCACGGCGATCCCCGGCCCGGCTCGGTTCGGCTTCGGGAGGTGCTCGGTGGGTGCTCCCGCCTCTGCGGCTCCTGCCAGGCCCCTCCCCGGCGAGAACAGCCCCGCCGGGCCGGCTCCACCTCCCGCAGGTGGCTCCTTCCAGCCCGGTTACTCCTCCCCCCTTCCCCGTCCTCGCCTCGGATGCTGCGCCGGAGGAACGGGGCTGGGACACACTCCACACACCCCGACCCCTGCCGGCAGCTGCACCCCGCTCTCACCCCCAGCCCCCTGGTCACCCCTTGGACCTCGGTCCGTGGTCAAAGAGGTTGGGAAAGCAAAGCTCGGCTGGGTCCGAGTGATTCCACACCTCTGGTTTCACACAGCCCCCCGCTTGCCAGCCCCTTCCAGCCCGGGAGTCCCCTCTGGGAAAACACAAGAGTGGGACCAGGAAAGCTGCATTTCATCCAGAGAATCAGCACATCGCTTTGGTTGGAAGAGATCTTTCAGATCACCCGAGCCCCCAGCATTAACCCAGGACATATCAAGAGCTTTCCCATTCCTTGCACAGAGCTGAACTGCACCATCACACCCCAAAAACCAGAGGAGCAGCACGGCCAGAGCCAGAACCCCATTTCATCCAGACTGCTGAAATTCGGGGTGTGTCTCTGCGTGGGTCTCTCACCACAAATCCCCAGGTCCAAGCTGAAACACTGTCCCAGTGTGTCCCCAGCCCCTCCATGGAAGCCCACCTGGGCTTGCAGACCAGCCAGGTGCTGGGCCATGCTCATGTCCACCCTGAGCTCTGGGGGACAGCAGGAGACACTCTGCCCCTCGGGTGTCTGTTCTCTGTCTAATTACCAGGCTAAAGAAATGATGCCCCTTCCCGAGCAGCTGTTTACCAGCACAGTTTGTGGCTGCATCGATCAGCTCACTGAAAACAAACTCAATTATAAAAATTCTCCAGGAGTTCAGTGATTGAAAAAGCAAGGAAAACAACACAGGTCATTTTACAGTGACCTAGTTTACAGCCCAGCTCTGAAACCCACCTGTACGAGCACGCCACACTCCGCAGCAGAAACCAGAACACATTGTTGCTCCATTTTTCCACCAACCATGGCATCCCTGCTCAGGGATGGGACACAGAGCTCACAAACCTTCAGCCAAGAGGGATATGGAGCTCAGGAACCTTCAGCCAACCTTTCCAGGCTCGTGCCAGGGAAGCTGGTGGTGTTACCTGCATTCACTGCACGCCTGAGGAACAAAGGCAGGTGCTGTGCTGATGGAGCTGACCCCAGAGGTCTCCAAGAGGAGACCTCATTGCTCTCTACAGCTGCCCAAAGGGAGATTGTAGTGAGGTTGGTCTCTTCTCCAGGAAAACTGCTGATAGGACAAGAGGAAATGGGCTGAAGCTGCTCCAGGGGAGGTTTAGGTTGGATATTGGGACCAGTTTCTTTCCTGAGAAAGTGGTGAGGCCTTGGAACAGGCTGCCCAGGGAGGGGGTGGAATCACCATCCCTGGAGGGGTTTAAAAACCATCCAGATGTGACCCCTCAGGACACAGTTCAGTGGTCTTGATAATATTTAGTGGAAGGTTGGGCTTGATGGTCTTGAAGGTTCTTTCCAACCTTAATGATTCTGTGACCCCAAAGCCCCTCAGTTCATCATCTCCAGTAACTGCTGCCATGCACATTGAAAGGTGGGTTCACCAGCTAAGGTGGCAACCTCAGTGTCAGAAGGATTAGAGAAGAATCTGCTTCTGTTTATACAGATGTCTTGATGATCAGGAAGGGTAAAACACATTTCTTTCGGTGCTTGCAGTTTCTCCTCAAGCAAATGTGTTATTTGCCAAATTGTTTGCTGACTCATGTGTCCAAATAATGCTTGTTCTCCATCTACTTATTATACGTGGTATTTATTACTGGAATTGTTTTGCTTGGACAAAGATCACACTATCACATTGCTTTTTTCCTTAGCAGCCAAACCTGACTCTTAAATCTGGTTCTGCATGTGCTTATTATGTACATTTCTAAACACAAAACTTTCTTCCTGATACCACCTCACCATTCCAGGAACATTCTTCCCATCAAACCCATTGCTCTAAGTTGGTAAAATCCCAGCACAAATGAAACATTTGTGTTCATTTGTGTTCAGGTTTGGGCACTGCAGATAAAAAAGACATGCATGTTCACAGCACCACGTGGACAGAACTCCTCTGGCTCTGGAGCTTAAGGCCTCTGCCCTGCCTGGGATCCTTGCCCTGTGCTGGACTGGGATGCCCTCCTGCTGCTTCTGAATATTTGTTTGAAAAGAATTAGATAATCTTCACACGTGGGTCTCATTTTCTGTCCCTAATTTCTTTCGCCAGACAATTTTAATGGAGCAAAAGTAAGAGAATGAGAAGCATTCTCCACTGTTTCCATGCCCACCAGCTCGCAGAGGAGCACAAGAGGCAGATAATGAATGTCTGTCTACCTTTTAAACACGGTTAATAAGCCCACGCGTTTGAAATCACACTCAGAAAGGCTCCATCCACATGCCTGTCCCAGATTCAGTCCCAAAAGCTTTGTGAAGCTTCACCTCTCCTCTAAAAGTCCTTTTTTTTTTTCAGACAGAAGTACTGGGAATGCAGAATAACCTAAAAGATGTTATTAATATACCCTGGAGCTTCCTCCACTTTCTGGTTTTGCAAATTTAACCACTGCAGGAAGCTTCAAACCATTATTAGAAGTTAGTCAGCCTGTATTTTTCAGTGCTGCTCAGAAGGATTTATCCTGCAATCAGATACTCTTAAAAACACACACACAAAAAAACCCCAAACGTTCCAAATAAACAAAAACCCCTTGAAAAACCAAACCAAACAAACCAACAAACCCAACCTTTTTGAAAAACAGGTTTTGGGGACAAACTAAGATTACAGATGAAAGCATCCTGGGAGATGAATAAAGTGGTGACAGAACTGTGTGACAGCCTGCAGGGGGAGAGCCTCCCACTGGGTGGATTTGATTCACAGAGTTCACAGAAACCAGGATTGTCATCAAGATACCTTCACCTGGACAATCAGGTGGTGACTTGTCTTGGTGGCCACAGCCATGGCTGTCCAGCCTCACAAGAAAAACATTGCAAATATTTAATTTCTAAAGGTAAAAAGTTCTGTTAGGAGTGATGGAAAACAACAAAGGAAGGACCTCCACTTGCCTGTCCTCTGCAAATGCAAACTCCCATGAGAACAGGTCCAGGAGTTTGATGCAAGCTTCTCCCTGCAGTTACAGGATTAAATGGTGAGGAAGAATGAGTGCAGCAGTGACATGAGGTCTGAAATGACACCTGGCAGAAGAAATTCAGCTCAGGAGACTTCTGAATTAATCACAGGCTGATTCATGAGCCAGCAAAGGCAGCTCTAAAGGCCGGAGTGATGCTGCCCTCCACATTTAGCAGCAGGTTGAATTTGTTACCGGGGTGAGGGGAAAAAAAAGAGGGTAGAAGGAGAGGTGGAGAGACAGAGGAGAAAAGCAGAGCCTTGTGGCTGCTTGTGGTGGGTTTCTGATGGAAAGGTGCTTCAGATCTCACCCACATGATGGACAATGGGACTTTCTACATGTTCACTTCAAGATCCTCCCAAACACATCCCAAGCCAAGACCTTCTGAGAAAGCCAAACGAGCATCATGGATTCACCAGAGGACGTTCTCCAGCTCCACTCACTTTTAACATCAATTTATAGTTTCACACAGACACTTTCTTGCAGATGCAGCAACATCAACCATCCCCATGAGCAACAGAGCCAGATGGAGTCAGAGCCCAGGCATTGCCCCTCTGCATGCAGGGAGGTGCTGGTGAGCAGCTGCTCAGCCCATGTGAACTTAACAGAACCAGGTTTTAATTGGAGATTGGAGATATGCACTGGCAAGACCCTGGATAAAACCATATGCCAGTGCAAGGAGAGGTCAGAGCCATGCACATGCTAAAGCTGCCTGCAAATATTGCTAAAACACAACTTGGCTCCTGTGATTATTCAGGGAAAAACAGAGCAGAACAATCCACCTTCTCCCATGATTTCCAAGCTCTTAGCAGAACAGTGGAGTTCTGCTCAAGCCAACTATTATTAGAGTTAAGCCCCATTTTGACAGAGCTTGTGAGGAAGGAAAAAAATACCTTGTTTAAAAATAACAACCTCCCCATGCAACCTGAATAAAGGGAGAGCAGGCAGAGTGAGAAAGAAGCCCAGAACATGCAAAAAGAAAGCCAGCCTTAGTAATAGCACCTTGGTGCATCCAACACCCCCACGCTCAGCCAAGTTCTGCCACTTTACTTCAGGAGTAGTCACCCTACTTGGGTGGGTTCAGTCTCTCTGAGAAGGTTAAACACGCTCCAAATGCCAGGAATGAAACGTTAACATCTCTTCAGCTACACACCACAGATCCATGGTAATTCCTTCTGAAGGGATGCTGTGCAGAGAGCTGTACACAGCTCCTGCTGCTCTTCCTTTGCTATTAAAAATCCCCAAGAAACAACTCACAAAATTACCCATCAGAATGTGGGAAGCCTGAAGCTACTGTCTTGGGGTTCAACTTCTTTAGAAGGTCTCAGGACAAGGAAGAAACTGCACTACAGGGAATACAGAAATTAATCTGCCTCTGCTTTCCACCTCCTGTGACTCCAGGAGACCCGAGGCTGGTTTCCAATGCTGTGATTACACCAGTAGTGCCTCCCAGTGGAGATCCAGGAGATGCTGACTGAAGATGCTTCTCAACTGGGCCAAGCTCTGCTGCCAGGCCAGCTCTGCCTACACCCTGGCTGGGTGTTTCAGGTGGGGTTTGTAGGTTTTTGTTTGGTTGGTTTTTTTCTGTGTGTGTGGCTTAAAAAACTTCCAAGGATGGGGCTTCTCCCACCTCTCTGGGCACCCTGTGCCAGTGTCTCACCACCCTCATGGGAAGAAATTCTTCCTAATATCAAATCTGAATCTACCCACCTCTAGTTTTAATCCATTCCCTCCAGTCCTATCACTACCTGACAGCCTAAAAAGTCCCTCCCCAGCTTTCCTGTAGCCCCCTTCAGATCGTGGAAGTCACAAGAAAGTCTCCTCAGAGACTTGTCTTCTCCAAACAACTCCAACTCTCTCAATCTGTCTCCAAGTGTCTTGAAGAAAACCTCAACCCATTTACTCCCAAATACCCATCCACTATTGAGATGTTTTTCCATAGCACCTGGAAACATCATAAAACTATCCATGTGCTGGGATCACAAATAACACATCAACTACAACCATCCCCTAAAACTAGAGAGGCTGTAGGTAAGAAACACAACCATGGGTGCTTAAAAAGTGCTGCCAAAATTCATGCTTGGTTTTCATCAGAAAACATCTGCACTGTGAAAGGATTAAAGGATTATGAAGGGAAAAAACAAAACATTGACTTCCTAACATGTTCTTAGGAACCTATTTGAAATACTTGAAATTCTTGTCTCTCACTCATGACCTACCCAAGGTTTACAGATTTTCTTTAGGTGGATTTGNGATCCATGGTAATTCCTTCTGAAGGGATGCTGTGCAGAGAGCTGTACACAGCTCCTGCTGCTCTTCCTTTGCTATTAAAAATCCCCAAGAAACAACTCACAAAATTACCCATCAGAATGTGGGAAGCCTGAAGCTACTGTCTTGGGGTTCAACTTCTTTAGAAGGTCTCAGGACAAGGAAGAAACTGCACTACAGGGAATACAGAAATTAATCTGCCTCTGCTTTCCACCTCCTGTGACTCCAGGAGACCCGAGGCTGGTTTCCAATGCTGTGATTACACCAGTAGTGCCTCCCAGTGGAGATCCAGGAGATGCTGACTGAAGATGCTTCTCAACTGGGCCAAGCTCTGCTGCCAGGCCAGCTCTGCCTACACCCTGGCTGGGTGTTTCAGGTGGGGTTTGTAGGTTTTTGTTTGGTTGGTTTTTTTCTGTGTGTGTGGCTTAAAAAACTTCCAAGGATGGGGCTTCTCCCACCTCTCTGGGCACCCTGTGCCAGTGTCTCACCACCCTCATGGGAAGAAATTCTTCCTAATATCAAATCTGAATCTACCCACCTCTAGTTTTAATCCATTCCCTCCAGTCCTATCACTACCTGACAGCCTAAAAAGTCCCTCCCCAGCTTTCCTGTAGCCCCCTTCAGATCGTGGAAGTCACAAGAAAGTCTCCTCAGAGACTTGTCTTCTCCAAACAACTCCAACTCTCTCAATCTGTCTCCAAGTGTCTTGAAGAAAACCTCAACCCATTTACTCCCAAATACCCATCCACTATTGAGATGTTTTTCCATAGCACCTGGAAACATCATAAAACTATCCATGTGCTGGGATCACAAATAACACATCAACTACAACCATCCCCTAAAACTAGAGAGGCTGTAGGTAAGAAACACAACCATGGGTGCTTAAAAAGTGCTGCCAAAATTCATGCTTGGTTTTCATCAGAAAACATCTGCACTGTGAAAGGATTAAAGGATTATGAAGGGAAAAAACAAAACATTGACTTCCTAACATGTTCTTAGGAACCTATTTGAAATACTTGAAATTCTTGTCTCTCACTCATGACCTACCCAAGGTTTACAGATTTTCTTTAGGTGGATTTGAAAATGAGTTCAGATTTGCTACTGCAGGCTAAATGCAAAAGAAAGTTACAGATAAAAAGATGTTCTCACAGTCAGAGGTTCACTGCAAGGTGCAGAAAAAATATTTGACACAACTTCAAGGACTTTTTTTTATGCTCCACATAAATCTTTTGTCCCAGTGGGGTAGAGGACTCCCCAAAATTCACTTTGCTGGTGTTGGGATGCTCATCACACATACCCACAAACCCAGAATCTATAAAACCTACTTGCCCAATGAATACAGAACTGAGAATTTAGAGCTTCTGTCAGGGGCTCTGGGGAGCTGTTCTCTCAAACTCATCTTTTTTTTCTGGCAAAATCACAGACTTTCTGGTGCGACTTTCATAGGAGACCAGCTGAATCCTGTATATAGCAACATTTCCACAGCTCAGCCCACAGCCCTCGTCCCTTTCTATTTCTGCCAAAAAAAAAAGCAAAAACAGGAAGGAAAAAAAGAACCCACAGAAGGGGAAAGAATCACTTGAAACAAGGGAGAGCAAAAAAAAAGGGACTCCAAGGAACTGAACCATGAACAGCAAAATGCTGCTGCAGTTCTGATCTGTGCTATGATTCTAGACATGGATTTAAAGACCTGAAAAGACAAACCACTGCAGCAGCACTTCTCAGAGCCCTGCACAGTCGCCGCAGTAAATCTCCTTCTCTTAAAACCAGGTAATTACTGGAGCAATTCAGATTAAATAAGCACTGGATCAGAATTCACTGCACTCAAAGCAGGCAATGGAACGTAGCTGTGGAAGAACGAGTTTGCTGTACCCAAGAGGCAAACCACCAGCAAAGAAATACTCCTACAAAAAGAAAAAGATAAGTCTTTTCCCAAAAAATAAAATATAGAAGGAAACAACACTTACCAGAGGAGTGAAATAAAGCCTTAAAAGCCTCGTCAAAAAACTAAATCCACCTTTGGTGACTTTAGAAGGTTAACAATGGAAATCCAGGGCAGGATTTCAGCAGAGGCAGAGCTTTACTCACAGGCAACCCCAAGAGGATTTGCACTCAGTTGAAATACAATTAGGAAAGATGCCTGCCACTTACCCAGCTCTTCGAGCCACTGAACTACACAAGTGTTAAGACTCCTTAATAAAGTGGAACCTAAGAAACTGGTGCAGCAGACAGCAGGACCCAAGTGAGCTCTGACTGGTTGTATTTATCAGCATCCATGTCACACATCCATTAAGCAACTTGTTTTACCCAGTGAATAGATTGGGATGATCTCTTGGAGAAGTCTGAATCATGGTGCAAATTCATTTCAACCTCAGTACCAAGGGACTAGATAAAACAGAAGGACATCAGAGGACAAAATGTTGTCTGAATACCTTGCAAGCAATGCCACACATTGCCTGCCTGGCTGTAAAGCCCCAGTCTAGCTGGAAAACAAAAACTTACCCAGTTTGCTACCCAGGCTCTCCTAAAATTCCACTTACATTTCCTTGTAAAGCACTGAGGAGATGCAGGAGAACAAAAGTAGCGATAAAAAAGACTAATTTATGATACACAGACTAATAGCCATGTGGCCACCAATGCTTCAGAGCATTCCCACTGCAAGACCCAGTCTGGTTGAGCAGTGCTCTTAAGATTTAGACTCATTGATTCGAATTAAATCACTCGCAGAAAATCTGCCTGGGAGAAGGAGGGTTCTTAGAATCAGGCTTTGGCTTTTCTAGCCATTAAAAGGAAAAAAACTACAAAGAAAAATAAAGAATAAACTATTTGAACTACATCTAGCTTCTGTCAGCACTGCTAGGGTGTTAGTAAATGGTTATTGCTATCACAGACAGGGTTAGGCTGGTTAGGACACTGAGAGACTCGTTGTATGGAAAGGGTTCTACCTGAGCTCAGCTGGGACTGGTTCAGAGCCTCTGTAACATATGCAGAACCTGGCTTTACACTATCCATCTCCAAATCTGCACATGGTTAAGGTCAGGTGGGAAGAGGGCAGAGGGACAGGGGAAAGGCAAGAGAAAGGACAAAGTTAAATTAAAATATCCCCCAGAACAAACCCCAGGAGACTAACAATTTGTAGAGACAGCAATTAGAGAAACAGAGCTAAAGAAACCCAGAGCTCAGTGCTGTGCATTCTAAGGTGTTGCTTCTCCAGCATGTTCCAGACCTGGACTGTTTGTAACTAGCAATGTCTGCGTGCAAAAAAAGTCCAAGTGAAGTGACATGCCAAGCTCATGGGATGAAAAGATGAGGGGAGATGAAATAAGCTGAGTAAGCACCCAAATCCCAAGAAAACTTGAGCTGGTGGATGCTACTGGTCCCTGAACATCTGGGCTTAAAGTGGCTCAGGTGTGACCAGAGTGTGTGCAGTCTGATGCTCAATTCCAGTGCAAACACAGGTGTTATGTGCACATGTCACTGCAAACCGAAACAAGTTTATAAAAGTATATAAAATAGATCTCAACTGAGGCTGGCAAATGCTAGTGGAAGGAACAGTGATTTTAAGCTTGGCTGCAAATTGCACAGCAACAGTCTTTGCTATGGTTGGGACAGTAAATATTTAGATCCCATTTTCAGAGGCACTCTGTCCCAGTTTCAAAACCAGTTTGGACATGTGCAGTGGATGAAGTCCCATCACATGCACTCTCCATGATCATAACTGAAATAAAAACCCTGTCTTCTCCTCCCATCTGCCTGCAGAGCATTTGATAATGTTAGGAGCTCAGCAAGTTGAGTTTTCACACCAGAAATGAAGAAGTTTGCTGGCAAAGAACATTCTTCTCCTGGAGGAAGAACCATGGGTAGGGAGCACAGACCCATTCCCCAAGTTAGAAGGGAAGGTGCCTTTCATTATGGTTTTCTTGATTAAAAATGAGTCCATCATCTCCAACAGAACAGCTGGAATCAGCTTCTCTGTTTCCCTGCTCTATTATTTGATGTCCAAAGAGCTTTTAAAAGACCTTTTCAAATATGTTAGACTATGAGCTTGGTTTGGTTTCCCTCAATATCCTTCCAGCCATCAGTGCTACTGACTTGGGGGTATAGAAGGAAAAAAATAAATAAATTGAGGGAGACACAGAGAGAGATGGAGAAAAAGAAGAAAAAAGGAATAAATGAAAACGTACAGGGGGGGAAGTAGCTCCAGGACGCTGGACGGGCTCCGTGGGCAGGGGAGACTGGGGAGGTACAATTAAAAAAAAAAAAAGAAAAAAAAGAAAAACAAACAAACAGGTGTTGGTTAAAACACATACCCACTGCAAACGGGTTCATAATTTCATATACAGCTCAGCTAGGCTATGCACAGAGACCACGGACCCAATCCTTCAAGCTGGTGGGTGCTTCCTTCCCTAAACACTTAGGAAATTCATTAGGAGCCAAAAATTCCCCACTCAGGGTGTCCCAGCTCACAGAAAACCCACCCAAACAGGGTGCACATTTGAATTTAGCACCAGAGCAGGAGCATGAGATGTGTTCCCATTACCTCAGCTAAGCCTGTGCTTAGGGTTAAGCCCAAGCCTAAGTGCTTTGTTGAGTCACAAACAAGGCTGGGGATGCAACTTTGCTTTACATCAATGGACAAGGAAGGCCAACTGCTTCCATAAAAAAACAGCTCTCAAGGTTTGTAGAGCTACATTCTGCCTAATTCAGCTCCTGAAACGTGGAGCTTCCCTCTGTTTCTAGAGGTGCTAAAGCAGACAACCGCTTTATCTTGCTCTATGCTGTACCCCAAAATGAAATTGTCTCAGAGCTACATTTTCTTATGGACATAAGGTGTTATTTCTGAAAATCACTAATTGCTGAGAAGTCAGAGACTTGGCTCTTGCTGCCTCAGCCCCAAGTGTCAACTCCTCTTTTTGAATGGAAGAAAGAAATCACAAAGTCTAGGAAATAATTCCCCCACGGATCAGACCAGCTGAAATCTGGGCTTTAAGCAAGTTGACATTGTCCTGCTGAAGCCACCATCTGAAGATCCAGTGGCTTTCAGAGCCTTGCAGAGATACCTGCAGCACGTTTCAGCCACGTGTGCCAGGCAGGAGAAGCAATTTTTCCATTCCTATTGCTGATCCTTCACATCCCAACCTCTGTGTGCTCAGAGATGCCTGAGTTCCACAGGAGCAGAGAAAACATCATTTCTTGAAGGATTGGTCCATAGGTCTGTCCATACTGAAAACAGGTTGCCTGCCTTCTGCATCACCACCCGGGGTGGGGCCTGAGCACATTATATTTATCCCCTGCCTGGAAATGGATACCTGGCTTGGCTCAGGAAAATGTTCATTTAATTTAGCTTTAATGAGGCAGTTGCACATTGAACGCCCAACAACTGGTTTGTTTACATAAGATTAACGAGACTGGTACTAATGACATACATTTTATCTTTCCATATTCTCTTTATTCAAACACTAATTAAGACATGACGAGCTCATCAGTGTCAAAGTGCAGTTCAACCCAGGTGACTGCTGACTGTACATTCTATTGCAACTTATTCTTCCTGATTTTTATTGAAAAAAGCCCCAAAACAAACAACTACACCCCAAACCACAATCGTTTTGGTCCAGGGATTAGCAACAAACCTGTTTTAAACAGGCATAACCTCTTAAAAGCCTGTCAGGATTGCAGCAGTTCTACCACAAGGCCTGCCATTCACTCAGGTCATTTCTGCAGTGAAAATTTATTAATTTATTTAATTAATTTATTCAGCACTGTACCAGACTCTTCAGGAGGTCAGAACAGAGTCTGTTGCCTGATCCAGAACTAAATTTCACTCCTCCTGAACTTTAGTGGCTTATCTGTATTTGGTGGTTGGTTATTTATGGTTAAAAAAAAGTATAATTCATTGTAATACCAACAAGTACTCTTTAATGTGCCTTTAGTTGCATGTCCCAAGAGTACATTTACCTGATAAATCTAAATTACATTTATGGAAGAGACATGAATTTAAAAGGCTGGGCAGATCTGCTGGGGTTATTCATTCCTTGGTCCCAAGCAAGATTGAGGACCTGAAGAAAATGACCCTGAAGTTTTAAAAAGGTTTTGAAAACAACAATAAAAAAGAAAAAAAGGGACATGTTACCTTAGTCTCCTCAATTTCTTCCCTTAAGTCCCACTGCAAACTTTATTCCTTGTTTTCCCACTGAAACCAGCAGTAACCACACAAAAGACCATGCCAAGGCCACCCTGGTACTGCTTGGTGGCAAAAGACATGGGACAAACGGCACGCATGAGGTGAAGAGTGAGATGGGATGGGAAATACTGTGAGACTACAACTACCCAGATCAGGAGGCAGAACAGACTGAGACACACTGCCCGTGGCTGTGCCAGCACAGTGAGCAGGGACAACACAAACACAAACACTGCTCTCTTGAAAGACTGACCAGAGGTGGACAGAAGAGAATGAGAAGAGCAAACACGGCCACGATCTCCAGGCAAGTCCCAAATGATCTCTTAGAATGGAGAAACACAACAGCTATTCACTGTTTTTTCTTCTGAGCAGCACCATGAATATTTACAAGATTCACTTCTCACTGAGTATCTACAATTCAAATGCAACCTTTATCCTGGATCGTGGTAAAAATCTTTGTAAGTATGAGCTGATTCCATCTATTGTAGCACTGAATTTCAGATGAACTGTCATTACATTAGCTTTGACATATTAAATATCAGTTCAACACAGCCACAGCTTCAGCACTGGGTTCAGTTTTGGGTGCCACAGGTGAAAAAAGACATTGAAAGGCTGGAGTGAGTTCAGAGAAGGGCAACAAAGCTGGTCTGGAAGAAACCAACCTCCCTTGCCCTTCCCTGTGCTTCATTCTCAGCCAAGCTTCAGTCATTATTTGTATTGCATTACAGACCACTGCAATGTTTTATGGCTCTATTAAATTGCCATCACTTAGGCAAATCAAATCCTCTAATTGGAAATAACAACGACAATGGAGGGCAGGAAATTCTTTGGCTTTCACCTGCTTTTCATTAGATTACTCAACTCAGCCAAATCCATGGACAATTAACACAAGGAGTTCTATGTTTGTAAAGCCCTTCATGGCAAAGAGCTTTAGGTTGCAGCTACAAACTGTCCTGGATGCTCTACACATCATCTTTTGGTTACAGAAAAGAAAGTTGGCACAGTGATCTATTTTCAAGTCCAGATCCAAAACTTCACATTATTGCTTGATAAAATACTGTCCTAAAGTCAAGGAAGGGCAAAAGCTCCACATGGCTCCATTTAGAAGAGTCTTTATCCCTTGAGAAAAGCCACTCTGATGTTTCCAACATAGGTCAAGGGAGAAAACGGTGGCTCTTTATGGTGGCTATTGAAGCATATAGGAAATACCCTGTGTGTTTAAGCTCTAGGTTGGAATACACTAAATGGAACACTCTCCTGCATTATCCCAGCAATGCCATTCCTAGCCAGGCCCTGGAGGAACCACTGGGAAAGCTCCAGTTTCCCATTTCATAGCATTGGCTACAGAAGCCACCCAGGTGCTCCAACAACTCCTGTCCATCCCTGTGGCACCTTCCTGGACTGTGCTGACAAGGCAGTTGTGTGGAAACCGAAATCCCTTCCTCCCCTTCATCTTCTCCCTCCTCCTGTGTTTTGCACATAATTTTTTACTCCAGGCAGATAGGCTCCTCAAGTTCTCCAACATCAACTCCAACATAACCATGAGAACCTCCTCCCTGACCCCTCAGTTCCCACCAAGTCACAACTTCTGTAGCATCCTGGTTTTCCTGACTTCTGCCTCCCCCATATGAATACTCCCCAAGGTGTTAAAAAATACAAAGCACAATGCTTCAGAGAAAGAGCACCATAAATTCTGTGTGCAAAGGGTTGGGCAGGGGAGGAGTTGAGGAACAGCTGCAGCATTTGCCTGAGCAGTCCTGCCATCTGAAAGCTCATTAGTGTTCTTCTAGAGTGATCTTCTGCTTGTAATTGTACACACTGAGCAACTATCAGGGAAGGTGAACAGGGACAGCCCCACGACTTGGCAATATCTTTTAACTTATTACTTCTAATAGGACTTGGGCTTTTGGTATCAACTTCATAACAAACATTTCCCAGGACTGGAAGAGGATATCCACCCCCCCAGTGTGTTGTTAAAGCCAAATGGAATCTATTAATCTACGTGGCTTCATTATCTCTCATTAAAGCACTGCAAGAAAGCACTTGCTAGCAGCTCATGACATTTAATTGCCTGAGCCATATTTAATAAAGAACACTTGCTTACGATGGTATCTACCAGCCTGGCTCATATTTTGATTTAAAGCTGCCTTTCTCTACATCCTTTAGCTGATAGAGAACAGAGAAGTGACCCATCACAGTATTTAGAGATCAGCTTCTAGCAACAAAAGGCAGGTAGCAGATTTCCAGACTGGCCAGCTTTTCCACTGGTTCTGGCCAATGCATTTGCACATTCCCTGGAATCACAAAGGCTCAGGAAACTATTTCTCTGAAGTGCTGGCTCTTTGAGGCACACAAATGAATGTGTGGGGACACTGATGGCTTCGGGTGTTCCTGACTGAACCAGGAGTTCCAGGCTGGAACACAAAATCTGAATTTCCCTTATCAGAGTCACAGAGTGGTGGGGGTTGGAAGGGATCTCTGAAGATCACTGTGTCCAAACCCCCTGCCAGAGCAGGACAGAGCTAGAGCAGATCACTCATGTTCTTCCTCATGTTGAGGTGGAACCTCCTGTGCTTGAGCTTGAATCCACTGCCCCTTGTCCTGTCACAGGGCACAAGTGACAAGAGGCTGTCCCTGCCTTCCTGACACCCAGCCCTTATCCATTTATAGACATTCATTAGCTCCCCTCTCAGACTTAGTAAAAGTCAAATGCATGAATCACATCTCTTGGTTATCAAACATCAAGTCAGCAAACTAGTAAGATAAGGAACATCATAAAACAGGGAAAACAGATGAAAACACCACCAGTTAAAGAGTTTCTCAACTCAACTCGTCAGCTGCAAAACATTTAGGAACGATCAACAATTTCAAACTGTTCCTCTTGATACCAAACATGCACTGATATGCCCTTATATAGAATATAGAGATAGGTTTTTTAAAGAAAATCAGATGAAACAAAAGCTTCACCACCATTCAATTCTGCCAAGATCTCAGTTATGTCAGCACACCCCCCTGCAGCCACTTCCAGCGAGCACTAGGATGACAGCAGAGCCAAACCCAACATCTCACTGTCTATTTCTTTTTCCTTTCCTCAACACAACTTGGTATTAATTTGCCTGTATTTCATACAATACAGAACTGTCCACAAGGCAGTAGGAAGTAGCTGAGGTCACATACCCAGAGCAGAAGGATTCCAAGTTCTGTTGCATCCAACCCTCTCCCTTCAATCCTCAACAGAAAGCTTTTAGTACCTCGTTTATCTACTCCATCTGAGTCAGCACAACCATTTTTAGGTTGCTTTTATGTCCTGTATGAAAAAAACCTGTCAAGCAACATTCTGTGGACACCAAACCCTGGGATGTTGCATGGAATCAGATTGCTGAAGGTATCTTAAGTTCTTGAAAGGTGAAAATCTTTCAAGTCATGAAGGAGATGGACACTGATGGGAGCTTACAGAACACTGCATGTTGGAGACGTGCAACAGGGGCAACTACTCAGAGAGGAAAGGTGCAGGTGAGCAACACAGAGAAAGGACATCATGGGATGTGCAAAGGGTGATCAACACGGTGTGTACACAGGAGATAGTAAACATGGAACACCATACAGATAACTCCATTTCATTTCCCTGCAGAGTACAAATACACATACCTGGTTTTGGCACAGAATTGGTCACGGACTGAGGAACTTTGTCGTTAATTAGTTCAACACATTCACTAGGAAAAAAGCCAACCTGTAGCAAAAACAGAAGAAGAGGCAGAATATTGAATGCAGTCATTTTTAGATCTAAACTATTAAACCAGCAACTGTTCCAACATTTTCCTTGAACTCCACTTGCCTGCTGCTTCAGAACATCATCCAACACGACCAGCACAAAAGAAATTATTTTTCTAAATGATGCAGCCAAAAATCCCACAAAGGAAATAATTAGTCCTGTAAAATATAGTTATAAGGCTGTTTTCTCAGCTTGGTACACAGGACAGTGATATGGGGAGGTGATAAGCGTGCAACACACCCTCAAGTGGAACCCAAGAGAGATAAAGGCTTCAGCTGGGTTTCCTGCAGCTGGCTGCATGCAGCCAACGTGAAGAGATGTTTGAGCTCTTGGATCTCATTATCTGTACTCAGATTTTACCAACACTTGGCCTTCATTCCACTGTCAAAAGGCTATACTCAAAATTGAACTGGGGGTTGAACCAAATGACCTTTGCAGGTCTCTTCCAATCCAGGGCATTCTATGATTCTATGAAAATACTACACTCGTATCTTACTCCTTTATCAAACAGGGATCAATATATTTGCATGTATTACAGTCCCATTACAGGCTGAAAAAAGGCACTTTGTTATGTGTTAAGTTAGGAGAAGCCAATTTGAATGCACCAAGCTCTTTGTGTTCCCACCCTCCAGTGTGTGTTTGATGTGAGAAGTGGAGGTAAAAAGTGATGCTCCTGAAGCATTCAACTTTTGGCTAGGAATAAAACCAAGTATTTTTAGAAGGAATGACTGGATATAAGAAAAAAAATTAATCTCAAGCAAGAGCCAGAACACTGGTGTGTACTCTCAGATCTGCTTCTGGACATGGACAAGCCANGATCTCTGAAGATCACTGTGTCCAAACCCCCTGCCAGAGCAGGACAGAGCTAGAGCAGATCACTCATGTTCTTCCTCATGTTGAGGTGGAACCTCCTGTGCTTGAGCTTGAATCCACTGCCCCTTGTCCTGTCACAGGGCACAAGTGACAAGAGGCTGTCCCTGCCTTCCTGACACCCAGCCCTTATCCATTTATAGACATTCATTAGCTCCCCTCTCAGACTTAGTAAAAGTCAAATGCATGAATCACATCTCTTGGTTATCAAACATCAAGTCAGCAAACTAGTAAGATAAGGAACATCATAAAACAGGGAAAACAGATGAAAACACCACCAGTTAAAGAGTTTCTCAACTCAACTCGTCAGCTGCAAAACATTTAGGAACGATCAACAATTTCAAACTGTTCCTCTTGATACCAAACATGCACTGATATGCCCTTATATAGAATATAGAGATAGGTTTTTTAAAGAAAATCAGATGAAACAAAAGCTTCACCACCATTCAATTCTGCCAAGATCTCAGTTATGTCAGCACACCCCCCTGCAGCCACTTCCAGCGAGCACTAGGATGACAGCAGAGCCAAACCCAACATCTCACTGTCTATTTCTTTTTCCTTTCCTCAACACAACTTGGTATTAATTTGCCTGTATTTCATACAATACAGAACTGTCCACAAGGCAGTAGGAAGTAGCTGAGGTCACATACCCAGAGCAGAAGGATTCCAAGTTCTGTTGCATCCAACCCTCTCCCTTCAATCCTCAACAGAAAGCTTTTAGTACCTCGTTTATCTACTCCATCTGAGTCAGCACAACCATTTTTAGGTTGCTTTTATGTCCTGTATGAAAAAAACCTGTCAAGCAACATTCTGTGGACACCAAACCCTGGGATGTTGCATGGAATCAGATTGCTGAAGGTATCTTAAGTTCTTGAAAGGTGAAAATCTTTCAAGTCATGAAGGAGATGGACACTGATGGGAGCTTACAGAACACTGCATGTTGGAGACGTGCAACAGGGGCAACTACTCAGAGAGGAAAGGTGCAGGTGAGCAACACAGAGAAAGGACATCATGGGATGTGCAAAGGGTGATCAACACGGTGTGTACACAGGAGATAGTAAACATGGAACACCATACAGATAACTCCATTTCATTTCCCTGCAGAGTACAAATACACATACCTGGTTTTGGCACAGAATTGGTCACGGACTGAGGAACTTTGTCGTTAATTAGTTCAACACATTCACTAGGAAAAAAGCCAACCTGTAGCAAAAACAGAAGAAGAGGCAGAATATTGAATGCAGTCATTTTTAGATCTAAACTATTAAACCAGCAACTGTTCCAACATTTTCCTTGAACTCCACTTGCCTGCTGCTTCAGAACATCATCCAACACGACCAGCACAAAAGAAATTATTTTTCTAAATGATGCAGCCAAAAATCCCACAAAGGAAATAATTAGTCCTGTAAAATATAGTTATAAGGCTGTTTTCTCAGCTTGGTACACAGGACAGTGATATGGGGAGGTGATAAGCGTGCAACACACCCTCAAGTGGAACCCAAGAGAGATAAAGGCTTCAGCTGGGTTTCCTGCAGCTGGCTGCATGCAGCCAACGTGAAGAGATGTTTGAGCTCTTGGATCTCATTATCTGTACTCAGATTTTACCAACACTTGGCCTTCATTCCACTGTCAAAAGGCTATACTCAAAATTGAACTGGGGGTTGAACCAAATGACCTTTGCAGGTCTCTTCCAATCCAGGGCATTCTATGATTCTATGAAAATACTACACTCGTATCTTACTCCTTTATCAAACAGGGATCAATATATTTGCATGTATTACAGTCCCATTACAGGCTGAAAAAAGGCACTTTGTTATGTGTTAAGTTAGGAGAAGCCAATTTGAATGCACCAAGCTCTTTGTGTTCCCACCCTCCAGTGTGTGTTTGATGTGAGAAGTGGAGGTAAAAAGTGATGCTCCTGAAGCATTCAACTTTTGGCTAGGAATAAAACCAAGTATTTTTAGAAGGAATGACTGGATATAAGAAAAAAAATTAATCTCAAGCAAGAGCCAGAACACTGGTGTGTACTCTCAGATCTGCTTCTGGACATGGACAAGCCAGTGCAACCGCTGTGCCTCAGTTTCCCTGTCTGACAAGGGAGAAAAGTGCCACATGTCCATCACTGAACCCTGGTTTGAGAGCACAGCTGACAAACCAAACTGCATGAACTGTCTGACCACTTGGATTTATCTGAAACAGAAGGAATATTCCAGAAATGCCCAGAGGTGACACTCTCCTTATAAAAAAAAAAAAGAAGTATTTGAAGATGCTTCCAAAGCAATGACCTGACTCTGGGCTACCATGGAGCAGAGCTATGCAAAACATTCCTGAGGCCACTGAATGCAGCTGTTTCTCTGCTGCCAGCAGCCCTGAGCATGAGACATCTCACAGCAAGGACCTCGTGACTGATTACTTTCAAATGCTGATTTGCAGCGTTCCTGGGCTGACCTCTCACCCAGCATTTTTTCTCTGCAACCCCTCAAAGTCAGAAAAGCTGGAGAAACTGGGAGTTTTACACTTCCCAGCATCCCAACCTTCTCTCTACTTCCAACTTACTCTCATCCCAGGTGAAAGTCAAGCCAGACCAAACGCTTTGGCTACTTTTATCTGTATTTCCAGACCTTTTTCTCTGTCACCTCCTCACCCAATGGAACTTCTGTATTGTGCTGTGTAATCCAAGCACCACCACCCTGCTGGACACCCTGGCTTGGGCAGGAGGAGCAGGATTTCCGTGTCAGGCACGTTGCTTGGACAGCTGAAAGCATCAAGTCACTCCAGGCAGCCAGGGCTGGGTCGAGCAGCAGCAGACAACGGGCCCTGGGCTGGTGTGGGCAGAGGAGCAGGGCTGGCACTGCTGCCAGCACAGCCATGAGGGTGCTGTGAGCCTGGCAAACAGCCTCTTCCCTATTTATGCACCTTACACAATTCCCTTTTGTCTCCAAGGGAGGAAAAATTAAATAAATAATCATCTGCTTCCCACTCCAAGTTGATTTTCATCCATAAACCTCCCAGCGATTTAGTAGCACTGACATGGATGGTGTGTCCAGGTAAACACTCCAGACTTTGAAACCCTTCCAGATGCCCTCAGGGAAGCCACAATTAATAGTAATACCAGAGAACTTCTCCTTCCCACACCCCCAAAATACAGCAAGTCAACGTTTTGTCCAAGGAAGAGGACAAACTGTAATTAATCATACTTTACTCAGAGTATGGTTTTTGTTAAGCCTACGAGAGCACAGGTACTATTGTAGCAGCAGCACTATGGAGCGGTAGACCTCACTTCTCTGACTGATGTCTCTGTGTGATGGAGACTGGCCTGTGCATGACAGTTGTGCTCAAGTGACTTAGAGAGCTGAAGAACCCATCCCAAACTCAGGATTAATGTGTGACCTCCCCCAGCCATGTGCCTGGCCAGGTGGGCAATCCTGGGAGGAGATGGCATCTTGGTGCTATATAATATAGCAGCGATTTCTGTGCCATTTATAGATAGAAATTGGATGATTAGCCCAAGCAAACCAGAATCACATAGAGGGGCCCTTCACCAGGCAGCTTGGTGAGGCTGCTTTGCCAGGAGACGTTGAGAAACAGGCTGATTGGTACATGCAAAACAAGTCCTGTGCAATTATAAAACTGTTTTTGATTGGGAAAGACCTTTAAGTTCATCAAGTCCAACCACTAACCCAGCATTTCCAGTGTACCACTAACCCATGTCCCTCAGCACCACAGCTCCAGGGCTTTGAACCCCTTCCAGGGATGGGGACTCTACCCCGGCCCTGGGCAGCCTGTGAAGAGATGCAGGAGACAACTTTCAAACCAGGAACGATGTAGACATCCAGTGGAATTCTCATCCCCAGCACACCAACAATGCATTTAGGAGACTCCATAGCTGAAGTGATGGAGTTTCTTTCATTCTCAATACTTTGAGAACTGTTTTAATCATCCAAGATGTGTAAAGGAACCTCAAGTACTTGGACAGTGATCTTCCATTAATCATAACAAAAAAAAAGGTGCATCTAAATCCAACCCCGAGCTCAAATAGTGTAATTAAAAGCTCAGGATCATCTGCAGGGTCACCACCTGTAACTTGTGCCTCATTCCCACCCACTTAACAGACACTGCTTTTCCTTCCGTGGAAAGTTTTCCACGATCCTGTATAAATAAATGAGTTTAGTCCAAGAGTTAATCTCAACAGATGTAGCCAGGCGCTATTAGAGCTTGAGCCAGGATTAAAGGATTTGGCAACGCATGAAAATTAATAGCAAGGGTGGTATATATTTAGATAAATACAAGTTCATCTAAAGGTTAAAAGAATCCTCTCACACCTTAACGAGGAGCACACAACAGGCTACTGTTGTGTGCAAATGTTCCTGCAGCAGCTACTGGATCTGTCTGGGGTTTTTCTCTTCCACTTTTATGCCAGCTTCTGCTAAAACTGGAAGATACATGAGGCTTTAAGGGGAAAAGTCCAAGTCAGAGTAATAATTTTCAGTGGCTGAGGAGGGAATTCAGACAAATGAGAAAGCAGCAGCAACAGAAATGCCAAATGAAACCCTGTTTGAGATATTTCCTTGGGTTTGGGGGCTTGACACAGGCTAAAGTACCGGTTAATGGGTTAAATTTCATTCAAACTGTTTCTCTTTTAGTTTCAAACCATGACAGGGAAATACCAATTTTTTTGTTGCTTGCCTGGCTTTCAGGAGCAGGGTTTTCACTGTCTGGCAACCCCATAGGAGTGGCCAGGGCAGAGTGCAGGGCACCCCCGCCACAGTGTGAGCTGATGCCATCCAGAGGCACCAAGACAAGCTGGAGAAGGGAGTCTGTCTGAACTTCTTGAGGTTTATCAAGTTTCTTCAAGGAAAACCAATGTGTTAAATTTCAATTCAGAGCAGGTATCGTCTGCTCACACTGTTCTGACTTGACAAACCAAATATTCTCTGACCTCCTGCATCTGACAAAGCCAAAAAAGCCATACCTTGGGTGTTCTGGCTAACCAGACAGAAATGGAATTGTGTCACTAACCCTCCATGCAGATGGGATTTGTCATGTTTGAAGATCCAGTGGCACACAGCCCTGGTATTAACAACAGTAGAACCACTCTCTGGATCTGGCACAGAATGGTCCATCAGGAAAAAGCTGAGGTACTTTGAGAAGACTTTCCAGGCCAAAATACACAAGACTCTGGTTAATTCTGATCCTTTCCAGAGCAAAAACTAATATTCCACCTACTCACAGACAGCAGCTGTGGTATGAACATCCCTCCTGTTTGAAAGGAGCTGAAACATGAGACTCTAGAGCGTGAGGAGGTTACCCCAACCTTCAGCAGTTTTGGGGTTTGGTATTATAGATCCAGACTTTCTTAAAATCAAAATTTCCCAATGAGAGGATTCAAGCTAGGAAAGAACAACTATTTGGAAAGTGCCATTTCGATGCAAAAGTTTTGGTAGCCATTTCTGAGGTATGTTTAGGATCTACTGACAGTCTACATCTTTCTGCTGTAACATTTCCACTGCACACTAAATGCAGACAGGAGAGCACAAGTTATTTGGGTGGCTTGTCCAAGTCAGTGACAGTGCCTCATCAACTGGCTTTCTCCAAATCCCCAATGTTCTGCCTGCTCTAGTTTTAGACAGTGGAAGGAAGGGGATGATTTGAGTAACAGTGTCAGCTGCCTTGGAGAGGGTGCAACAGAAGCTTCCATTAACATCAGGCCGGCTGCCAATCACGGAGTCATGGAATCCCTGACTTGCACAGTTGGGCAGGGAGAGAACTTCTATGAAGACCATGTCTCTGCTGTAGCCCCAGTCCAGAGGGACAGCAGAAATCCTTTTAAACCAACACAGGGACATTCTGCTTATAGCCATGAGCAATCCTGCCCAGGGACAGCGGGTCAAGAAACACAGGCTGTTTCCTGCCTTAAAGCTGCACTATGAGGTCTGATGCTGGTGCCTACCTGAAATCCATGTTTGCCTCTCCACCACGTTGTCAGCTCCTTTGGGGGCATATCAATAACAGACACTATGTCTCCCACCTGCAAAAGATGGGGCAACATCAATCCCAGCTTGCAGTGGCCAGGAGGAGAGCAAGATTCGAGTGAGCGCATTCACCAGCGCTGCCAAAACCGGTACAGCTTGTGAGAAACAGCCCTGATGCCAATCTGGAGACACCCACCTGTTGAAATCAAACTGGGAGGTAGAAGAGTTACTGCATTGCACAACATACAGCTGTTCATAAGGAAACCACCCTGAGAAGCAGCAGGCCCTCTGCCAAAGGGTACAGCAGCGTTCCGATCAAACCGCAGACAGAAGGAAGCGGGGATGGAGTGAAACGCTCTGGAAAATATCCTCAAGTAGCTGAACTAAATTTTACTACATGCTCTATATACTCACAGAGGTGTCAACGTAGGAGCATGGAAGAGACCTTAAAGATCATCTCATTCCAAACCCTCTGACATGGGCAGGGACACCTCCCACTACACCAGGTTGCTCAAGTCCCCATCCAGTCTGGTCTTGAACACATCCAGGAGCATCCACAGCCTCCCTGGGCAACCTGTGCCAGTGTCTCACCAGCCTCAGAGTGCAGAACTTCCTCCTCATTTCTCATTTAAATCTCCCATTTTCCAGTTTGAAGGCATCACCCCTCATCTTGTCACTGCAAGCCCTTGTAAAAAGTCCCTCCCCAGCTTTCTCACAGTCTTTCTCACAGGCTCAGTTATGATCCTTCTCACAACACAAAATTTGCTGGAACAGTCATGCCCACCTTTTATCAGCTGTTTTACCTTGATGGATCACAACGTGCTTTCCAAAGAAGGCAACACATCCCCATTTCAGTGCTTCTATTAACACTGCTTCTATTAACTGTGTCCTGCGCCACCCACATGGGATCTGGGAAGATGACAGACCCACGGGACTTTCTGATCTGATTTGGTACAGGATGGGGTCACAAAAACTCCTTTGGACACCAACTCTTTTCCTTTATATTTTTTGGGGGCTAAGCCTGTGAACATTCCACAGATGGCCCCGCTGAACAGAAACAGAGTATAAAAAGTAGCTTTCTGGGTACAAGAGACAAGAGCCAAATACCCAGAAACTTCCATGGTCTGACTTCCCAGATCTCTGCCCCAGAGCAGCTCCTGCTCTGCATCAAGCAGGATTTTCAGAACAGTTCTAGATTCTCACCTGCCCTTTAAGGAGCAAATTCTTTCACAATCCAGAACTTTATTTTTTATGGAGCAGAAGCTCTTCAAACTGGCTTTAGACACTGGCTCACTAACAGAAGCACAGGGTGTGTCAACTGGCCAGTGAGTAATTCAGTTGGCATCTGTCCACGTAGACACACACATGGAGTCTTCCTCAGCAGATACCTGTAACCCACAGTAGAGTCTGAACTGTGCAAGGCCTGCCACTGCCCAGGCACCAGGCTACACTCCTTGGGAGTATCTGTTTAATCAGGAGATGCTGCTGCCAAGCAAAGCTACGTTTTAAAGGTGACTGAACTCCTCTCTGTATCCAACCCAGTGCAAATCGAGTGTTTAACCGGATTTGCCAAGCTTCACCTCACCAAAACACTCCAAAGGCATTCAAATCGATGTGGGGACATGGATGCACACTTCCCTTCATGACAGCAAGGGATGCAAAACCCTTGAATTCTTTACCTCAAAGGACAGCTCGTCTGCTGCTTGAGCAATGTATCTCTTGATAACGTGGGCAGCAGCGATTGCAGGAACGTTAATGGACGATTCCTCGTGGACCAGCAGGTGATTCCCCTTGTTATCGATCTGAAATAAAAGCAGAGGAGACTGTGAGGCAGCTGAGGACAAGGAGGAGGCATTTTATTGGTGCTCATGCATGGCAGAGCCTTTGAGCTGATTCAGAGAGACAGGGAAGCCCAGGGCTCCCCCCTGCCCCGAGGAGAGCGGTGCGGGCAGAGAGCAAGGAGGAAAAACAGCTCCCAAAGAGGCTTGAGGGGGGTGGGTCTCTCATCCCCACTCAGCTCATGAGGAAAACCCTGCACTGGTGCATCCCTGTGCACAAGCAGTGACAAGACAGCCAGTGTTTACACTCCCTTAGACTCACAAAATCATAGAATGTTAGGGGTTGGAAGGGACCTAGAAAGATCTAATCCAACCCCCCTGCCAGAGCAGGATCACCTAGAACAAGAACACTGACTTGGACTTTCTCCCAAAGCATTTAAAGAGGCAACATGAAAACCACAACAAAAATCTGCTGTGAGGGGGAATTAGTGCTGAAGAAGAGGCAGAGAGGGGGAGGGAACATTGTCAAAGAGAAATCCAGCATCACTTCTGACTTTTTCCCACCTCTTTATGTCATCTTTCACAGAAACACAGCTCCCAGCCCTTGCTGCAGCTCTCAAAATGCTCAGATTTTTGTGCTCACATAAAACTGTGTGAGATTCTCAGTTAATCAGAAAGGTGATTCTGTTGCATGTGCAATAGGTTTGCTGTAATCTTCAGGCCCACTCTGTTGCTGTAAATTCTACTTTCATTTTTCTATATAACTTCCTCCCTCCCTTCATGATGACATTTCCAATATTTTTCTCATCCCAAAGGACTTCAGGGTGAGGAGCTGGCAGGAAAACGTGCTCAGCCCTTACCACAACCATGGAAAAATGAATTGCAGCAGCCTCATAATAACTGTGTCTACTCCCGGCGTGCAGCAGCATCACCATGCAGTGGAAAGACCCATAGAGACTAATCAGGCCTGGCACCACGGACACAGACCATTATTCTGCACTCCTTGCCCAGTAAGGCCCATTGTTTAAGATGGCAGAAGACCATTAAGAAGCCAAAGCTGCAGCTGCAATAGGCTGGGAGCACAACACAGGCTCTGTTGAGCTGTTCAACCAGCCACCACAGTGAACAGGAGCAGATAATATTTATTGTTTCTGTAGCTGTGAGGAAACACAGTAATAACAAAAAAAAAACCAAAACATCCTTAGAGGGGAGGCAACTCAGTAACTGAGACAGATCCAGGAGTTTCAGACACTTGTCACACTCGCAGACTTGCTGAGGAGGAGCGTGGGAACATGTGAGCTTTCTGCAGCCCAATGCTCAGAGAATTTCAGCCATGAACTGGACTTTCCCAGGCAGCCCATGGAGCCTTCATTAAAACCTCCACTTCCTTTTCTTTGTGAAGCAGCAATATGTCTTTGGGTGACAAAATGCAAGCAAGAGAGAAAAAAAAAGCTTCTATATTCTTAACACTGGATCTGATTCTGTTTGTTCTATACCTTTTGTGGGCACCTATAGGCTGCCAACACAGGAATAAAGCTTTTTGGGTGACATTTCAGTGACACCAATAGGTCTTGAAGGATTATACCTCTTTCTGGGAAAGCAGGAGAGGACATTTGGGGCTTGCTCTGCTGCTAAGGTCAGGAAACAAAACACAGTCTAAGCTCCAGCCCATACCTCCATCCACGTGAGAGCAGGCCCACAGTTGATCTTGTTGCCTGCGATGGCTGAGAGCCGTGACAGGTAAGCCATCAGCATCTGGGTGACGAGCTGCAACAGAAAGAAGCAGACAACATGGGGTTTCTATTAATACACCCGAGCTCTGAGGGACTTCTTCAGACTTAGAGAGCTCATAATTATCCACGGGCACAGGCAAGAGTTAGAGAACTAGATTCCCTTTTGCAAGGAAATCTGTCCTTTGGGGGACAACGGCCAACTACAGGCAGCATGACAAGGACTGTGCAAGAAAACACGTGGAAAAGCAACTCCCTGCAAAAGGAATAATGTTATTTTTATAAGGTATGTAAATTTTTTCATAATTTCCCCTGTCAACACACCTTCAATCTGAAGCCCTCCTCTTATGAATTCACCTACAGGCAACATCCCATCTCTAACAGTAAACTTTGCTTAAAGAGAAGCTTGTGAGGTCAGCGTTATAAAGCAGCAGTGGAGGCCAGAGTTAGAAGGCCTGTTGAAAACACTGTTCTGCTCAAACTCCTGTTCAAACATGGACAATTCAAAACAAAAAAGGCAGTGCAGGGGACACCCCACAGCTGCAGAATGACACTGCACAGAGCAGCAGAGCTGCTCGACACCTTCTTTACACCCTCCCTGCTCACAGATACACTGCAGATTTTTCATGCTGCTGCTATCCAGAGTAAATCAGCTGCCCAAATAAAGATGTGAGAGATGTTTGCAGAGGTGCTGATCTACCTCTGGACTGTCCTTCAGGGCATCGGAGCGGGGCAGCTCGGAGAGCTGGGAGAAGCGCCGGTCATAGATACAGAGGTGAAGATGTTTATCAAGGACTCTGAAATCTTCATAACTCCTCTTCACGATCCAGCTCCTCCCCTGCAGAGACAGAGAAGAGAAACAGCCTTTTGTGAGCTCCTAGCTGCTTTGGGTTCCATGAAGAGAGTGATTTGGGGCAGAAGTAGCAGATAGATCTGCTCGTTTTTCTTCTCAAAACATTGGGAAGTGATGGAAGTGCCTCAGTAGTATTGTCTTCTTGAATCTGTAGACACCAGCTTTTGGTGTTCCTGGTTTATTTGTTGCACCAGAGGAGGTTTAGGTTGGATATAGGGGAAAATTTCTTTCCTTTCAGAGTGATGAAGCCTTGGAACAGGCTGCTTATGGAGGGGTGGAATCACCATCCCTGGAGGGATTAAAAAACTTCCAGATGTGGACATGGTTCAGTGGTCCTGATAATGTTTAGTAGATGGTTGGACTCGATGACCTTGAAGGTCATTTCCAACTTGAATCATTCTATGATTCCACGAGTCTAGGATTTAACTCTGACTTTGGGAGTGGCCCAGCATGAGGAGACCAATTCAGTGCTTTTAACTTCCACTTGTCTTCTGAGGATTTTATAGCATTTTTATACTCCAGGTGCCTTTGCACGGATGTAAATTACAAAATGCTTCTATAAACAGCGTGAAATTGGATTCTGCACAGATAGAAGGATGGGGGATCTGACAGCAGAATTAAAGCTTGCAAAATTTCTGTCGAGAGGCCCCAGGGAAATCTTCAGTGGAATTAAATAAAACCAGAGCAATCTAAGATGAACAACCCTAGCTGAAGATTCGCTCCGCAGCGCGTATCGCTGCCCCAGTTAAAAACACAGATTCATTATGGTTGGAAACAACTTCAAGATTATCAAGTACAAACTACCTACTAAATATTATCAGGACCACTACAACACATCCTGAAGTGCCACATCCAGACATCTGCTGAACCATTCCAGGGATGGTGATTCCACCCCATCCCTGTGCAGCCTGTTCCAAGGTCTCACCACTCTCTCAGGAAAGAAATAGTTTCCAATATGCAATTTCCTCTTGTCCTATCACCAGTTACCTGGTCTCCTCTTAACCTCCTCTCTTCCAGACCAAACCCCAGCTCCCTCAGCCACTCCTCATCAGACATTACAATACTGACCTGGTACATACTGCTTCAGGGGGTGAGGAAGGGACACGAACAGCACAATTTGGAAGGCTGGTGGCTCAGTGCAATTTGCTTTGTGAAGCTGTTAGTATCTAGTGATGACACAGCCTGCTGTGATCAATCACAAAAAAACAACCAAACAAAACAAAACCCACAAACTCCACGACTTGTAGCAATGCAGCAGTTTAGGTCAAAGCAGGTTATGAACAGTGGTTAATCCTCTCAGCCCCTAAAATGAGACCATTCCTGTTTTAGAGGTGTAAACTCTCCAAAGTTTCCTCACCTTCTTGCTCAAGCACAAAACACTTCCGCAGCCTTTTTTTTTCCCTTTTCCCCCCTAAAATCAACAGGATAGCCTTTTATGTGAAGAAAAATAATCCCTATTGGCCCTACAAACTCCCCAGGAAGCTGTATCCCATGGGAAAGCCTGGGAAAAACCACAGAACATGAGGCAGATTTCAGCTGCACCACGCAAAGTGCCAGAAGCTCCCACCGCTTCGCAGCGCTTCAAGGACTCAGCAGAGGAAGGTTCCAGCCTTTCTAACTCCTCTGCCTTTGCAAGAAGTGGTTCTTGCTCTGTGGTCAAGCTGCCAGCAGCCCTGCAGCTGCACCAGGAGTACTCATCAATGTCTGGCAGTGCTCCACAGGACCTTCCAACGCCACCCGGGACGGTGCCCACACAGAGACAAACCCATTGGGCCAAGAGCCATCGGTAACCTCACGATGTTTCCATGTTAAATTGATTTGATTGGCAGCCTCTTTCAGTCATCAAAGAGGATGGTAAGAGTTAAATTCACAGGGTAGGAGTAGCTGGGGTCAGGAGACCACACATTGGGCTGGATCAGCTCTGGAGAGCACAGACAGACAGACAGTGTTCTCCGGACAGACAGACGGTGTTCTCCGCGCTCCATGAACTCAACTCTGCATCCTCCCACTAACAAGGTCACCCATAGATAGCAAGGGGGTTGATTAATGAGCAGGGACAACTTACCTCAGGACTGCAGGGGGGTTTTTGGCCCCACCATCTCCCTGGGAGGTTCTCGTGCTGCACAACTCATGTGGCAAGCCCGGAGCTGGCACCGCCGGAGCGTGGTGCAGGAAGGTAACCCAGAACCAGCACTCCCACACCTTACAACTGCAGCCGTTCAGCAGCTGCTAAGCAACCAGCAGAGAGATCCCTGCAGCAGCAGCAGCCTCCAGGAGAGGGGTGGTACACACGCCTGGAGGCCAGAACCACCATCACCCTTCTCAGGGAAATCATAGCATCCTTTGGGTTGGAAGAGACCTTTCAGATCACTGACTCCCAACAGTTAACCCAGCACTGCCAGGGCACCTTGGGGCTAGGAATAGCAAATTTCAGAGGAGGGTATTTTAAAATATCCTTTCTGTTTTCATTCCCAGAGTTAAAAAAAAAAACAACAAACAACCAAAACACCTTTGCTCCTTTGTCTCTTAAACCCTTCAAATGACCACTACAAAAACTCACTTCTAAGAGGGGCTCCCATAAGATCAAGGCAAGTTCCATACAGGATTATTTTAATGTGGATTTAATGGTTTTCACTCAGGATTTGGGAAGAAGCAATTTTTCCTCTGTTGTGTCCTGAACAATCAATAGCTCACTCAGAGGCATCCAGCTAATATAAAAGAAGCTCTTCTGTTGTCAATATTTGTGACACGGTCCATTTACAATACAGATATGCTGAAATTCTCTAATAAAGATTTACAGATTACTTTTTTAATGCTAAAGATTTTTCCCCACTGTGTAAGAACAAGTAAAAGACTGTTACCAGCTGAATCTGCCTCCATCTGTGCAGATAAGACTCCTCCTTGTCCATCAATGCCTCTCTGAGCTCCAGCATGCACAACTTTCCTGTCCCACGCTCTGAGTGTGTTTGCTCTGTAGCACCTCAGATTTATTTATTTTAAGGCAGGGACAGACCTTTCTTTTCTGGTTCAAATGCCTATTTCCTGAGAGAAATCACATGGAGGCTCTCCTGAACCTTTAGCAGTCCACATGGAGATGGAGACCAGAAAATGAGATGAAAGTATATGGCAAAAGTCACTTGGGTTTGACCCTACAGTAAGAAAACACCACATATTAAATAGCTGGAAAGCTGCCAGCATCCACCAGTGGAGTTTAACTGGGCCATGTGGGTGACTTTTACAGCTGTCTGGGTCTTGGGTTCTGTATGTTATTCCAGGATGACCCTTGTGCCCTTTTTCTATTTCAAGTCACACTGGAAAACGGCTTCGAAATTTAGTCCAAACAGAAACCAGGGCTGATAAAATCCATCCCATCATGTTTACCCAGGAAGTGTGGTGGCTTTATCTAGGCTTAAGTTTGTTTACCAAAATCTCCTCTATGATTTCGTGACTTCTGGTGTATTATTATAACTTCAGGGAAATTATAAATCTTTAAAACTTCAAGGGAACTTGAATGAATTTTTGTCTAGCACACTCCCTACTCTCACCTTGAGGCCATGGGCTCACTGTTGCTGGTAAACAGGAGTTTACTCCTTCCCACCACAACATTAGGGCTTTTCCTGAAGATATTTGCATTAGCTTAGTCCTGCTGAGGAATGCATAAATTTTACCCAGCAAACATCAGCACTTGCTCCCAGGACTCTTACAAGCTGGCAGAACTGGGCAGTGGTGGTGAGTGTTCAGTCCAGTAAGAGCTACAGTCAGGACATGGAGAAGATGACCTGGCTTAGAAGACATCAGCTTGCAGCTGCCAATTCTGTTCTCAGGCAGCTGTACATGCTTAGGATGAGGAAAAAAAAAAAATATGGGCAGGAGGGGGCTTTAAATAAGGTGAAAATGGTGAAAATACTAAAAATTCAGTGCTCCAGGGCAGGGGGATCTGTACCACCACACACCTGGAATCAGAAGGGAAATGGACACAAGAGCCCAGCTATCATGAGATGAAGAGAACATACAGACAGACAGAAATGCAGAAGAGAACATTTAACATATTTTACCCCTACTCTGCCCCAGTGAGGACACCTCTGGAATACTGGGTCCAGTTCTGGGCTCCCCAGTTCAGGAGAGACAAAGAACCACTGGAGCCACTTCCCAGAGGCTGGGAAGATGCTGAGAGTCTGAAGCATCTCTGTGCCCCGGTGCTGTTCAGCTGGAGAAGAGCAGCCTGAGAGGGCAGCTGATCAATGCTGATGCCCCCAGATGATCTCCAGAGGGCACTTGTCACCCCCACAGCACTGTGATTCAGGGATCCTCTGTGATACTTCTGCAGTGAATCCTTAATTCTACAGAAGAAATTAATCCCTTTCAGCGTTAATTATCAGTATATTATCAATTAATTGCAATCAGCAGAAGAAAGAAATATATTAATGGAAACTACAGCAGCTTTTCCTCTCTAAAAATTATACTTCCTTGTACTCCCGATTCCAATTACAGATAGGACCACTAAAAACACAAGTGGGAACACAAGGCTGCCCAGGAGCTGCTCTGAATGACACCAGTATGATCCCTGCTTATTCTGAGCAGTTCAGGTGTTGGCAGCTTTCTGGCTGCTCTGCTGAAATCAGCCATGACCTCCCCGTGCTTCCTCTGGCACTTGGGAGAGCAGCTTGGCCAGAAGGATTCAAACAGCAGGGAAGTAAACTGGTTCAGGTTTTGGTGGCAACTGGTTTTTGTCCAGATGCAGAGAAACACAGGCATGTTGAGACCTCATGCAAACAGAGCCTGGATGTGGCATCTGAAACCCCAACAACCATTTATGGATGTGGAAATTCATGGAATGAGAATGGTGGAGGTTGGAAGGGACCTCTGGAGATCATCCAGTCCAACCCCCCTGCCAGAGCAGGGTGACCCAGGGCATCTAGATGGGTTTGGAAAGTCTCTAGAGAAGGAGACTAACAACCATTTATTGCCCCCAGAACAAAGCTGGTCCTGACTGGCAGGCTGACAGACACCTCGGGAACTTGGAGCAGGATTTACAACTCTCGACATGGGAATGAGAAAATCCCACCCCCCCCCAGGCTCTCCTGATGTGCTGTAATTCCAACAATTTGCTATCAATCATCTCTGGAGTAAAATTACACCCTGAGAGCAGCAGGTCAGGGAGAGCCCCAGGGGTGAAGGGGGGGCTGCTTTTCAACACTTCAGAAAATTCGAGTAATAATCCAACGTGAGTTTCCAGCCACAAAAGAAACGCTTCAAAGCCACAAAAAAATTCTACCACCCTACAGGTAGTAAAGGCAACATTTGTGAGTATTTACAAAGGATGAGATGGACACATTGGCTTTAAAAACAACACCCTCTTTACCCCAAAACCTGCTACAATCTCCCCAGCACTTAAGCACGAAGAAACTCGGCAAAATAAACAAGCACCCATAGCCTTCAAAATAAACCAAGTGAAACCAAAACGTTTGAAAATCACTTGCCTGAGGTTAGTAAAACAAACACAAAACCCCTTTCAGAATGACTCGCCTCAGGTTAGACACTGCAACAGAAGCTTAGGCAGATGCAGATCTGCATTTTCTTATTTCTTGGGCATAGCACTGAAGCAAAAGGGTGGGTTTTGTAATTATTTTTTGGTTTGTAAGTTATCAAGGGCCATAAACATGTTTGGGTTTTTTTTAAAGTGAATGTCTGGAAGAAAAGAGACCAAGAAATTTTGGTTGGAAAAAAACCAACAAGCCTTATAACCTCACTTTTGGCTGCTACACCACAGGACAGGCACCAATGCACCATGCACAGAGTAGCAGAAATTCATAAGCATGGAAATAATTAAACCTGAGCTGTATCTGACACTGCTTCTGTTACAAACCCATCTATCTTGACACCTGAGAAGGAAGCAAAAAAATGTTAATGGTGTCTGGAAAATATCACAAAGGTCATAAGAAATGGGCCAGGTCAGTGGCCACCAACCCCTGTGCTCTGCCTCTAAGAATGGCTGGAAAGACCTTTCAGCTCATGGAGTCCAACTGTTCTCCCAGCACTGCCAGGGCACCACTGACCCATGTCCCTCAGCACCACAGCTCCACAGGGGGCTTGGAAACCCCTCCAGGGATCATGGGGACTCCACCCCTGCCCTGGGCAGCCTGGGACAGCCCTGCACAACCTTCAAGGGGAAGAAATTGTTCCTCAGCTCCAACATCAACCTCCCCTGGGGCAATTTGAGGCCAGTTCCTCTTGTCCTGTCCCTTGCACAGCCCAACATTCCCTGGCTCCAACCTCCTGGCAGGAGGTGTCAAGAGCCAGAAGGTCTCCCCAGAGCCTCCTTCTCTCCAGGCTCAACAAGCCCAGGTCCCTCAGCTGCTCCTCACCACCCTTGTGCTCTAGACCCTTCCCCAGCTCTGTTGCCTTTCTCTGGCCACACTCCAGCCCCTCAATGTCCTTTCTGGCAAGTGAAGGGTGAAACATCATTGAGAATTCTAGAACATTATTTAGGAAGCATAAGAAACAGAAGCAGCTTTGGAGAAGTTCTGTTAACAGAGCTGTAGCCAAAAGGGGAAAATAGCTGCTTTTTTGGCAGCTGCACACGCATCAGTTTTAAGAAGAAACATTGAGAAATGGTGCCAAGACCCAGGAGATGAAACATTTAAGACAGGCCGCCTTTAATATCTAATATCCCTAATGGGGTCTTTTCAAAAGGTAAACCACAACCTTGGAAAGAAATGCAGTATTTGAAAACCACAGGCCAGTTAAGAGATGCAGCTCTGGAAAACCAGAAAGTCAGTTCCCTCTTATCTGTCAAGCTGAGCCCTTGATCACAAACTTCCTCCTCAGCCTCTCCCAGTATCAGTTTGCATTTCCACCACATGTCTCCAGCCCACAGCTTTTGAAGTTTGGAGGCTCCCAGCCCCTGCCAAGGCAGAGAAAACTCAGGGATTGGTGGCAGGGCTACGATGAAGAGATTCCACCTCATTTCAACGCTTCCAAGTGCCAATCTTCCTTGACGAGCTGGGACCTCAGTGTTTGCAGAACTAGGTCGGTTTGTCACGGGTTACACAATGTGTAGTGACAAGAAACACCTGCTTGGTGGTTTCTGAACAAATTTGGGGCACAAACCATCTCTGTAACCCTAGGAAGGCCCCAGGGAACACAAAGATCTAAGGAACAAGCTCAATTCACAGATCTCCCTGAGAATTCTGTCACCGATTCCTCTAAGAAAAAACATTCTATTTATTTTGATGTGGTTTCTGTGCTTTTTTTTTTTTTTTAAATACCCTTCACTAACCTTCTTGTCCTACATTTTCTATCCCACGAATCCGTTGTTTGTAAGTGTAGGTGCTCTTCCATAACCTATGAGCTTCATCTATGAGCCCTGCAGACACATAGATGGCTTTGTGAAGATGATGTGAGGGCTGGGAGGCAGGGCTGAGAGAGCTGGGGATGTTCAGCCTGGAGAAGGCTCTGGGGAGACCTCATCCCAGACTTCCAGGATCTGAAGAGAGCTGGGGAGGGACTTTTTACAAGGGCTTGTAGTGGCAGGAAGAGGGCTGGTGCCTTCAAACTGGCAGAGGGGAGATTTAGATTAGAAATGAGGAAGAAGTTCTTTACTCTGAGGGTGGTGAGACACTGGCCCAGGTTGCCCAGGGAAGCTGTGGATGCTCCTGGCTGTGTTCAAGACCAGGTTGGATGGGGCTCTGAGCAGCCTGGTGTAGTGGGAGGAGTCCCTGCCCATGGCAGTGGGGTTGGAAAGAGATGATCTTGTCTGGTCCCTTCTAACCCTGACAATTCTATGGTTCTATGCCAGTGGTTCATGTTTGAGGCATCTTGGCTTTCACCTGATGCTTGTTCAGCCACCTAACATTACCTGTTAATCAAAGACACTTTGCAGCCTGCAGTGAAGGATCCTGAATCAAACTGCTTTGGACCATCTGTTCCAAAGGACTGTCCACTTTCCCAGGTTGCTATTAAAATCACATGCACATTAAACTTCTCTGTCAGGAATAAACATCAAGGCAGCTAAGAAAAGTAGGAAGATCCACCACAGTCCTCATCTGTTACTGGATTTGAGCCAAGCCCAGCTCTTGGAGAAGTTGTAGAACAAGTCCAATTGTAGACAAACTCTGCACTGCATTGACACTTGTGTAATGATGGGGCAGGATTCACTGTCTCTGAAGAATGAAGCCAACTGTCCTCTTCAATTTGTGGCTGGGTCCAGCCTTGTCTACAAAGCACCACATGACAATCAGGAGCCCTGCCAAGATGCATCACTTGCAGAAAGAAACCATAATCACTACCCTGGCCTCTTAGATTGCAACAGTGATTTTCACTTGTGCTCTGGAGCTATGTACAACACAATTTGGAGATGAGAAGATTGATCTCTCTAATTCAGAGCTTGCTTTCTGAAGGCAAAAAGCCCAAAGGACACAACATTAACAAACTACCATATAATTGGAGAAGCTTCTGTCGCTTAAAAACCAAACAAAACACAACCCTTTTGTGGCAGCACATTCATGTGATACTGCATTTTGTGCTGAGAAATAATTTCCCCTCTTGCTCATCATCCCTTCCTAGAGCAGGGCTACAGCAACCACCCATTTCAAGGGGTAGGTTTTCATCACAGCAAACCATCTGAAGAGCAGATGAAAGCAAAGCAGCCGTGGCCACAGATCACCCATTGGTCCCTTTCACAAACAACTCACTGCCCGACCACTGACCCAGCACTAGTCTGATGGACTGGTGGGCTGCTATCTTCTGGTGACTGTGTTCAGACACCCTCTTTCCCCACTAAAAACCACCCCCCAGTAAATTCACCAGACCATTTCTCTACTGGAGTTCATAGCTGAAGTCATTTTCACAGAGCACAGAAAGTTTCTCTCTTTGGTGTTCTGAAGGGATAGCTTGAAATGCACCTGAAGTTGCACCTTCTGAAGGGATGTGCTTGAGAACAAGCAGTTCCATCACAGCTCTGATATATAAACATATAAATAAACAATTCACTTCCCAATCTGTGCACAGCTCGAACCCTGTGATTGAGAACGAGAAGGACCAGAGTCGAGAAGGAAGAACCACAACTTTCCCAATATCCAACCTAAACCTCCTCTGGAGCAGCTTCAGCCCAATTCCTCTCGTCCTATCACCAGTCACCTGGGAGAAGAGACCAACCCCCAGCTCAATGCAACCTCCTTTCAGGCAGAGAGCAATGAGGTCTCCTCTCAGCCTCTTCCATCAGCAGAGCCACTGGCTGCCGTTCTCCTCCGTGTGTTCCCTCTGGCTGTGAGGCTGCTGTGTCCTTTGGCTCCTGCAGGGACTGAGCTGTGGCTCCGGGCTCAGCAGCGGGAACTCGGTGCCAACGGCTGCCAGGACTCTTTGCTTAACGGGTTCCCTTTTTATCCCTCCCCTCAAAGCTCCTTTTACAGTTCTTAAGCACAGCTGTCTGCAGAGCCACAGCCAGTCAAACCTCCGTCCGTTGGGAGGATGGAGCTGGGGAAGAAGCAGGGAGAAAAACCCAAGCCCCACACGTGCCACGGCCTGGTCTGCCAACGGGGCAGAAAACAGCCTCATTTACCTGACAGGAGATCTGGACCAGGTACACCAGCTCCTTGGATTCACAGCCGTTCCTGGTTACTTCATTCTGTTCCTCCGGGAGCGAAAGCTACGCCAAGGGAGAGGGGAGGGGAGAGAGAAAGACCAGGTCAGTGAGCAGGGAGAAGCCAGGCATGTAATAATGCATCAACATTCCCAGCAGCTCGCTCCAAGACACGCCAGAGTCGGCGGGAATCGGGGAAGGGCTGCTCTGTCTGGAGCTGTCAGACAGCAAACACTCAGCACTCACGGCTCACGCAGACCCACGAGTGCCCGTGGGTTTGGAGCTGCACCTGACACTTGATAAATAACAACACGTCTCAGAAAACAAATATCAAATCAATCTGGCAAACTCTTCAAGCCAGGGATGAAGCCTCCAGCTCAGGAGCCTGCAAAATTAATTGATTCACCGCAAATATCTCTATAAATATTCATGTATCAAGATAACAGTGAATCCCCCTCCAGTTTGAGTCTTTTTTTTTTACTTTATATATTCAGGCAGACACTCAATAATAAAGCCTATCTCCTAATTTCAGCCTTGCCCAGTGATTTACCACAACAGAGCCCTTTCTGGCACTGTCCAGCACACACAGAGTCATTCAACACAACATCAGGATGTGCTTTTGTTGGTGGCTTTTTTTTCCTTTCAGAGCAGCAAGGCAGAGATTTAACTGTGTCATCCCTGTCCAGGCACTGAGCATCACCACGACTCCTACTGCTAGTCCTGATATCCTGCATTTCTTATCCTCTATTTAAAATGATGATTTATTATCTTGTATTTTAAATGATTATTTAAATGATCTTTATTATCCTGTATTTAAAATGATCTTCTCTGGAAACAGAAGCTACAGACAGATCATAAGCACTTAAGACTATTTGTAAAGCAAATAAGAAACTGAAATGTCTTAAAAAATACCAAAGCAAACCTACAACCAAAAACCAGAGAGATCTTTATCCAGCCCCAGGAAGAGAAAACCATGAAATGCTCCCTTAAAAGTGCATGGAACAGGATGAGGTAGCTCAGCCCCCCCCTGCACAGCCCCTGCTGTAGATGATGGACATTAAATTGTACAGCGAAAGCACCACTGCACTTGCCAGGAGTTATTTGCTTGTCTTCTTAAGCAGAACTGCTGTCAGCTCAAAAATAGAAAGTGCTGAAAAGTCCAGGTCTTTTTACACAAAAGCCTTTTGAAATAATGTTCATCCATTTCCAAACAGAAGGAACAGAACCATTCCTCTCAAGCTCCAAACCTACCTGTGCTTTAAGTAAACTACTCCACATCCAAGGAAAACCACCCTAGGGAGCAGCAAAATCCTGCCAAAGAACTCTTAGGACCTCTTGGAGTAAATTTCAATGCTCCACAAGAGCATCTCCCAGGTTCTCATTAAATTCTTCCAAAACTGAGGCACTGATGGGGAGCCAGCGGAGACCCCCAAAGCCTATAGCTTGTGCATCTCTGTATTTCCACACTCCTCCTAAATGGTTTAGTAACACTACCAATCCATAATCAACATAATATTGAGCCACGGGGAGCAATTACCAGCTTTTCCAGCTCAATCTAGGCACAGTCACACCAATCCATTCCCAAGCCTCAGCTGTCAGATACATTTCTGGCATCTCCTACCAAGATATGGACAGAAACAACCTGTCCTTGCCCCTGAGCAGCAGGTGCATCTACTGAGGGGTTCCCAAACACACGGTCCAGACTCTGCTCTGCACACAAAGTGCAATAAATTTGTCATCCCAATAAAATCTGCAGTGAAGCACCTGAAACCGCCCCTACCTGTGCACGACATAAGGCAAGTGGAAAATGCATTTCATGGTCAATCAAAGTCATTAAGCACACGACAGGAACACAGCCACTCTCTATGGATTAAAAGAAACTGCAGTGCTTTTAGTATTAAAATTATTAGAAGCTATTTAATTTTCTGCCAAGCCTGTCAGTCTCTGACATCACCTGATTGCCCACCAGCATCGGGCACAGTGGTCCAGGCACAACAAAGAGGCCACAGGAGATTCGAGCTCCCCAGCACAGATAGAATCATAACATTGTTTGGATTGGAAGAGGCCTTTAAGCATGGAGTTCAACTGCTCCCCCAGCAGTGCCAGGGCACCACTGAGCCATGTCCCTCAGCACCAGAGCTC
>VYZU01021444.1:0-23876 GCA_013401355.1 Ceyx cyanopectus | reverse complement strand
CTCAAGGGATGGTGATTCCACCCCCTCCCTGGGCAGCCTGTTCCAAGGCCTCACCACTTTCTCAGGAAAGAAACTGGTCCCAATATCCAACCTAAACCTCCCCTGGAGCAGCTTCAGCCCATTTCCTCTTGTCCTATCAGCAGTTTTCTGGGAGAAGAGACCAACCTCACTACAATCTCCCTTCAGGCAGGTGTAGAGAGCAATGAGGTCTCCTCCCAGCCTCCTCTTCTCTAGAACTTGTTTTCTAAACTGCCACACTTGAAATGTCTCCTCCACATCCTTCTCCTCATTAATTTATGATGTTTGTGCAATTTAGCAAATCAGATGATGGAAAAACCACAGGACAAATGCCACCTTTATGCATCACTTTGGAATGTACATACTGGGTGAGAAGTATGTCTGATGGCCAGGAGTGTGAAATATGAAGCTAATTTTCCTGTGAAATACTGCTATGTTTTAGTTTATAAAAACAAAAATCTAGGGCCCAAAAATCCTTGGGACAAATCCTGAAGAAATTAAAAGTCTTAACACTGATCAAACTCAAGAGATGCAGACTCAGGATAAGTTTTTATTACCTCTCAGGTCTGTTCCCTAATAGACAATATTTTTACTATCTCCTAAATTACCCTGGTGATTCAGCTTCATTTAGCCCTGTCCATTACTCACATCAGTTTGACTCATAATGGGGCACCTTCAAGACCTGTTTTTTTATATATTTGGAGATACTACCTTATTCTATTTGAAATTTTCACTTGGCAAATCTTTTACAACAGGGAATCATTTTGTAACTAATTAACAGCATAAATGTATTTAGCTGGTTTCTTTTTCCTCTCTCCAGATTTATCTTGCTAAATGCACTAATTATACTCCCACACAGTTCCCCATCCTCTCCTGCTTTCTCCCTAACTGTGGCTTCAGAGCAGGAAAAGCACATTTCTGACAGCCATGGAGAAGCATCACAGAAATTCATTCTGGCCACGTACCTTTGCCAAGATTGGCCCCAAGGTTCAACATGCAACTCTGTGTTTGAGTTTGGTTTCAGCAGCTGAATACAGCTCTGCAGTAACAAAGCCAAATGTTCCCATGAAGATACCCTGGTTTCCCTCCATGGATTGAGCTGAGTACAACAGAAAACATCACCCAAAGATGTAAGGAGGCCACAGGCAATAGAGGGGAAAAGTTCTCTCCCTTGCAGACAGAGGTTCACAGCCTGTCGCTGGTGTACTCACAAAGATGGATTTTATGCAAGTCCAAGCACTAAGGAAATTTTAAGGGTTGTGGGATGTGTATTTTGCCTGTAGTTACTTCCAGAAATATGTTAAGCTTGCAAATCACAAAAGCCATTCTTTTTCCCATAGAAGCATCTCTTCACCTTCAAGACTAATAAACCTTAACACCACTGATCAACATGCACAGCTACAGAAAGGGGCAGGCACTAACTCCACAGCAGGATCCTTGAGCTGCTTTAATCACACAGGATGCAGTAACAGTTCCATATGTGCCTTATAAGCACAAGATCAGGTCTCCTTTGGGTTGTTTTGGTTTTCATACAGGCTCCCAAGGAGGTGGCACACCTCTGAGATAGGCTGGAACAGCTCTGATGGTCCTCCAAGTTCCTTTGCAAATCAAAACTATCTCAGGATGACTTGAAAGCCAGAGGAGAGGATGCTAGACACCCAGGCTGGGAATAGCAGAGCAGCTGTTGCTTTTGAAACACACATCCAACCTCAGCTCTCTCCTGGAGGGCTGGTCAATGGTATCACTTCCAAGATGGCAGAAAAGAAGGTCATAAGATTCAGTTACTCCAGGATTTAGAGGCTAACTCCAGAATGTGATGCTGGACAAAGGTTACTGAGGCTGCTAATGCTGCTCAGAGGTTTTTGCTGGTGGCAAAGCAGAGAAAGACCCTCAACAGATGGTGGATGGATAGGTGGCACCTACATGCCAGCAGCAGCCAGCTCCAGGCTGAAATTCAACATCAGCTTTCAGCCCTGACTCACCAGCATTGGTCTGACAGGTATTGGTTTTCCATTATGATACTCAAGCTGAGAAGGATGATTTTGTTTTCTTAGGTCACCTTGGGTTACATGTTGCTCATTGGGTGCTTGTCCAGAAGCACGCCCTGGGCAGGAAGAATTTGCAGAGGGAGAGACAGGGAGAGAGTCCAAGGAAGGCTACAAGGATGGGTAAGGGTCTTGAGCATCTCTCCTGTGAAGAAATGCTGAGAGAACTGGGGCTGTTTAGTCTGGAGAAGATAGAAGGGATCTTATCAGTGTCTGTAAATATCTGAGGGGTGGGTGTCAAGTAGAAGGGGCCAGTTCTCTGCAGACTTTCCAAACCCACCTGGATCTGTTCCTGTGGGGGCTGCCCTGTGTGACCCTGCTCTGGCAGGAGGGTTGGACTCAATGATCTCCAGAGTTCCCTTCTAGCCCCTACCATTCTGTGATGCCAATGTCACAGGCAGTTTTGGAGTAGAGGAACCATCCCCATGCCATGCCACCTGTGCTAAACTGATTTATAATGCTGCTCTCAGACATGAAGCACAGCAGGGTTCAGTTCGTGCCTCTCTGAAGATGAAACCAGAAGCAAACTCAACAGAATTTGACTCTTGCTCTAGTCAGAAATGCACAACTTGGAAAGATCTCAGTTTCCATCCCCGATTTCCCAGTTGAGCTGCCAACTCAGGCAGCTTATGTATATGCTGCTGGAGTTTGTTTGTTTTCATTCTTAAGCCAAGTATATTTGATGCTGATGCTTGTTGAGACACAAAATCTCAGCGAGTTGTATCAGAGATACCATTCCCACATTTTCCTGTATTAAGTTGCAAATGTTTTCTCATGTGGTGTCACCTTCTTATTTCTTCTAAATGTGTAAGAAGGTCAATCTTCATAAGCAATGAAATATTCATAAAAACTTCTGAGATGTGGCCATCAGGGACTCCATTAGGCAAAAAAACCCCCCAACTTCTTAGGGTCTGAAAACAGAATGTTTTTCATCAAGTTAAAATAGCTGATGTTATTAAAAACAAACTATTGAACACCCCCTCCCCGTGGCTGCCTGCAGAGCAGGGCCTCGGGCTCTCTGTGATTGACAAGGAGGACATAACAACCTGGAACTCTCCAGAAGCCACGTTTTGCCACCTCTGGGTTTTCCAGGTGGAATTTGGTGGGTTTCTCTTTAAAGCTTGGTATGAACTGACTGCAAAGGAGATTCCTCACTCTGTATGTTGCAGGCTACAGAAATAACAGCCTTAAGAGAAATTAGCCATAAAGCATCGTTAATGGGAGAGCTTTCTAGATTAAAGCCACTAGGTATGAAAGAGGCTTTTCACCTTAGTTGGGTGCAACCTGCATTTTCTGGCTCCTTCCTATGAAGCAGAATCTATCTCACTAGTAAGGCAATTTGGGAAGACGTGGGAGCAATACAGAACTACCCCCAGACTGGCTTCACAGATTTCTTTCCTGCCTGGTATTTTACTTCCACAATGACCTCATTTTCTTCTCCTTTTCTCATGGGGGCAGCTGCTCCCAGCCTCCGGGGTTTCAGAAGACAACGATGAAACGTGACACTAAGCAGTGGCTCTCTACAAATGTTTACCATGGACACGGGTGGCTCTGCTCTGCCAGACATAGAACAGGGTAATAAGTTACACATGGTGACAACGTGGAAAGTCCCTGCGTTCAGGAACTGCGGCCACAAGCTGGGGAGTGACTGCCAGAGCCCATCACAGAGGATGGATGGCCACAGGCAAGCATGTGCCTTCTGCAAGCTCAGCCTCGGGAGAGCTTTACAATTAGGCCATACCCCACACCACGCTAACCCAGCTCCAGCAGCCCCCAGAAGCACAGGAGTAAACATCCACGTGCTCTGCTACATGTGCTTCAGGGAGTAAGAATTAGGAGATAAATGAACAGAACCCGTTACTGTCTCCATCTGTTCCTTCTGACCACCAAGAGACACAGCGTGGGAAAAAACACATCGGGGAGAAGAGCTCTGTTAGCTCACCTCTGATGGAAACCAAACCCACGTCCCTTCCACGTCCAGCTCGTAGGGTAGAGCCCAGCCTCAGAGACAAGAACGCATCTGGTTTCACTAAACACAGAGCCTCTATTATGGCATGTTGTTGATTAAATGATTGTTTTGTTGTTCTGAGAAGAGAGAACATTCTGCTTTGACAGGCATGGGAGGGTGGGCGATGTCTTGCTCCAGAGTCTCAGTGTTTTCACTGACACCCCATCCAAGAGTACCTGGGCCACCTCACTGGAGGAAAGGCACCATCAGTGCACTGCCAGCAGCCCTCCTGGCTTGTACAGACATCAGGGCTCACGAGGAAGGGGAAGCAAGCTGTGTAGTGCAGGCAAAAGGAATTCAAATCATCTTGAGGTACACAAGTTATTGCTTTCAAGTTTACCATGAAACAATCCCTATGCATTCCTGGCTTGTAAAATGTTCAAGATAAAAAGGAAAGCAAAAAAAAAAACCAACAAAAAACCACCACAAAGAAAACCCGGCTACTCACAGAAGCACGTTGCAAGGAATCAGCGTAAGAAAAAAGCCACAAGTCAACCAAATAGATCCCAAATAATTCATTTCCACATCCCAGCTGCTGAATTCCGCGTGCGGGAGGCAAACAGCATCGTCGTTGGAAAGCAGCTCTTGCAAACACTCCTCCTTACCCTGCTCTGACTGCCCAGCCACACGCAGACTCAGAAATACAACAGAAAAAAACTCCTCTTGGATTCTCTGGCTTATGACAAATACAAAGCTCAGATTTTGGAGTAACCCAGGGACTGTATCACCAGCTCCTACTTGTCTGACTAACTGAAAACTCAAATGCAAGGTGTCACTCAGCCTGAGGCAACTCATAGAGGGGAAAAAAACCCAAACTCAGTATGTGAAGAGATTCCCTTTATTCACAGATGCAAATCTGGGCGCAAGGGATAAAAGGCTTTAGGGGCAGTATGAAAAGCAAGGAGTGAAGGAAATAGGAAGTGGTTTAAGTCCAAGTCTCCTACACAAAAGCCACGGAGAGCCAAACCAGCACAAAGGGAGAAGTTACGACACATCCTAAAAGCTTCCAGTGACTGACCACTGCCAAACGATGGGGCACTGGGAATTCCCATCACGATTTCACAGGGGTCTCATTGATGGCACCCGCTCCCTGAGAGCCTGGATTAGGGCTGAGCTGCCTGTAGCAGGGATTTCAGAGGTATGCACGTGGGCAAAGTCATTCCTAGAAAGCCCAGATGCTGATGTGGTCCCGTTAATAATTTACTGGCTATGAAAGAAAAAAATGCATGTACTCTTGTACAACTTATCCTTCTGCTGAGTATTCTACAGCTCCTGTCAGCACGGCACCTAAGAAGAGTATTATGTGTCCCTGCACCTGATTAAAGATTCATCCAAAGCTATGTTTCACATACATATGGATCTGCAGCAAAAAGAAACACGTAATAAAGGTTTAGGAAACGATCCAGAGAAGTGTTCGGTGTCAAGATGCATTTATCAACAGATTTTACTTTATATTCCAAGGATTACTGTTAAAGATGCATAAAAGATCAAAGAAAAGGAAATCAATTAGAAAACATCCTCAGTTTTTAAAGGAACCTTTGCTGGACCTACCCTCATAACACAGGAAATGTTCCAGGCATTATTAGCAACAGTTTGGAACGCATCTGGCACCATAAAATGCAACACACTCCTTTTTTTACTGGCCCCTCAGGTTTTTAAGTAGCAGAAGATGTATGGAGAGTTTTAAAACATGTATCTGAACAGCCACTCGCTTCTGTCGAGCTAGGAAACCACTGCTGGGATGCAAATTAATGCATTAATGCAGCTAATCCCTTATACCTCATTAATATGGTTTTTCAAAGTGGCTGCCTCAGTGCAAAAAAAACCTCCAAAGAAAGAAAACTCAACCCAAAACCTTCCCAAAGGCCACAGGTTCATGTCTGGCAGGAGATCCACAGTTTGCACTATCCCAAGCTCTCAAATCTGCCACGTTAAGGCGGTCTGCAGAGAAATGAATTAAACTCCCCTCTCCCTGAAACTGCATCTGCTCCCTCTGCAGAGGAGACGCCGCCTGTTTCAACTGGAATCAGCATCTTTCTCCGGTGCCACATTAGCATTTGGTGCCATCCTCAAGGAGCTCTGCCAGCTGCTTTTATTTGAGCCGTCGCTCATTGTGCCAGGAAACAAAAAGGATCTTATACATCAACGTATAGAGGAGCTCTGAAAGGCTGCACACTACTTACCCCTGCTACAGTGATCTATTCTTTCCATGGGTGGGAATCCCTTAGCCAAGGCCTAACAGTTCCAGGTCCCTCCGTAGCTTCCCAGCAGCTAATTGGAAAAACCTTCCAGGCATCAGCTCTGAACTGCAAGGCCTCCGGGCTAGAGGAGAATCCAATTAACCCCCCCCTCGGCGCTGGGTTCCCTGGCTCTCCTCCCTTCCCGGTGCCGCTGCTGTTCCAGATGAACGTGCCTAGGAAGAGGGTGGAAGCTCTGCCTCCGGAGCCCCGCTCGCCGCTTCCACGCTGCCCATTTCATGCTCAATTTGCAGCGGAGAGAAATCCGCGGCCGTTCCTTTTCTCCCTCGCTCGCTGGAAAGGTCCCACAAGACACGCCGGAGAGTTTACCAGGAGCCAAGAGAAACAGAGAGGGAGGGAATGCACGCGGGGTTTGCGTTCAGGCGCGGCGCAGAAATCTGCTGCTGCAGCTCAGAGAGGGGGGGAAAAAAAAACCCAACACACCAACAAAATGACAGCAAACTGCCATCACACGCCTGGAACCCGCACGGTTTAAGGGAAGCTGATTCCCTGTCCTTCCTTTTCCACCGTGCAGAGCTAAAGCTCCCTGAAATTCCCCTCCAGTCCCCAGTGCTGTGCACAAGGGCTCTCTCTTCTCCCTGAAGACAACTATTTAAATGAGGAGAAGGTCACTGTCAAGAATCTTCCCGGTTCAGAGCCACGCTCGCTCCTCTGAGGGGTCTGTCCTGGGACCAGACCTGGTTCTTCAGCGTCCACAAAATCCATTTTTGCAGATGGTTGCCCATTGTCAGGGTTTTCTCCTTCAGCACCGATAACCACTAACGAGGAGGTCACCCAAGACCACCACAGCACATAATACCACTTTCACTGCACTGCTGCTAGTCCAGAATATCAAGGGCTGGTCACTTCTATTTAGAAAGAGGCATTTTGCAAATTACTGCCCATGAAAGTGGCTCTAATTATAGCCAGTCTGCCCTTGCCCAGCATTTAGTTCACCGTGGAAGGGAGGGAGCACAGTTAGCTCCCTACATCCGTGTTTCCGAGCTCCAAGGTTAGAAGGGAATTGTTAATAACGTCTGACAGTTTCTTAGCATGACCCACACGCCTTCGTTACAACTTTTGGCTCAAGAGCTCCCTGGGCAAATTCTAATTTAATTCTGCAGTCCAGCTGTTGGAAGTTGTAGAATATAAGATAGTTAAGTCAGTTCTCAGAAGGTGCAGGTTGCTGCCAGTGCCTTCATCTTGCAGGAGCTACGTGGTAGTGTAACACACACATACCCCCCTGGTGCCTGAAAAGCATCTTCACCTGACTGTGAAGCCAATCAGTTTTCACTCCTCAAACACGTACAGTAGAGCACAGCACAGTACAGGAACACACACTTTTAAAGCCACCTTCATCAGCTAATAGCAAGACCCCCTCACCTTAGAAGTTTATCTTGGTTCTTTCATCTATGAAAATGATGCCTGTTATTCCTCCCAGATAGTGTAATTCCTTCTAAGAGGGAAAAGAAACACCAGCAAATAATCAACATAAAGTTCTTATTCCCTCAGCGGACAAATCACATTGTAACCAGCTACAATCTTGACCATTCTCTAAATTGCCTTTATTAAATTAAAACATCTCTCACATCCTTACGAACAACAACATTCAGTTCTTGTTTGCACACATTGATTGGAAGCCTGGATTAATTTCAAGCTCTGAAACCATTTTCTGGTTTAGAGAACCCAGCAGCAGCATTTCATACACTGTTTGTTTACTGGAAAGCACTTAGGCTGAAATGAACTCAACTCATCTTAGGCTTGTAGACCTCTCTAGAAGAACTCTGAAGAATGGCCCTTTACATCCTGCCTGGTCCATGGAGGCATGTGCACCCAGAAGGCTGAGGAGAGCTCTACACCACATAGCCACCACTATCCTCATCCCACTGGACACTCCTTTGATGCTGAACCCTCCTGTTCCCGACGAGACTGATCTCCAGGGGTCTCTGCAGTGCCTGGTACTGCATCATGAGAGAGTAAAAACAAGGAGCAGTGAACCTGCCTCAGCCCTTCTCTAGAGAAATCACCTTCCTCATTCCAGCCCCATCTCCAAGCAACACCATCTGAACGCAGCAAGTTTCCCAGGAACCCAAATCAAACTGTTCTGTTTAACAAGAGAATTACCCAGAAGTGATGCAATGTGTTCTGCAAGAGACAAAACTCTTTACTACTCCCCACAGCACAATCAACATGAGGGAAATGCTCTTCCCCCTCGCCTCACTGAGCTGAATTAAACTGTTAACCAATAAGTAAATAAATCTTTCTGGCTGCAAACCAACCTTTGCTTCCGACATAAATTCCCATAAAATTGTGATGCAGACCAACCTTTGCTTCTGAAAAATTCCCATAGAATTGTGATCCTGACCATTTCAGAAGGAGCAGTCAAAAAAAACCAAACCCAGCCTGTCTCCAAAGGAAACCACCTTTAGTCAGTACTTCATTGACCCTGGTGAATATAACACCAGGCGTTTGGAAACAGACACTTGGATGTACAAAGGCCACACTCCTGCTCTTGTCTGTTATTTGTTACACCACAGGCTGCCCTCCCAAAGGGAACAGTTAAAGATCTTCCATGTTGCTGATCAAAGCAAAGCTGGTTTGACCTAACAATGGGTTTCCAGAGCCACACTGGGTATTTCTTAAGCACAGTAACTTCAGCGTTCCAAGAGGATCCTGGCATCTGGCTGGAGCAGCTCTCCTGTGAGGACAGACTGAGAGTTGGGATTGTTCAGTCTGGAGAAGAGAAGGCTCCAGGGAGACCTTCTTGTGGCTTCCAGGATCTGAAGGGGGCTACAGGAAAGCTGGGAGGGTCTTTTCAGGCTGTTGAAGGAATGGATTACAACTAGAGATGGGCTGACTAAAGACATCAGGAAGAATTTCTTCCTTCCATCTCTCTGCACAGCAGCAAAACTCCAGCCAAACATGGAGCATTTCAAACTCTGGCTGTGTTTTCATCTGCTGTTGTTTGGCTCTGTGTTGATTAACACATGTAAATAAAGGCACTTGGTGTTACCTCTCCCTCTGCTTCCACCCGATTAAAATCTGATCTCACAATGAACTGAAACCACACGGGGACTGGTCAAGAAATGAATCCTCGCTGGCAGCCTGTGCCAGGCTGGGGTCCAGCTGCTGCCTGCGGAGACCCAGCCCCTCTCCTGGCACCAGGGTGAATTAAACAGTTTGGATGTCACCAAAAACTGGTGTTGGCAAAGGGAGTGAGTCTGCAACCAAACCTGGGGGGTTAGCCTTGGAAATGTCAGTTCTGTTTGGTTAAGACTTGAAAATATCACTTCTGTTTGGTTATAGTACTGGAAAGATCACTTCTGTTTGGTTAGTATTTGGAAATATTGGTTCTCTTTGGTTATAATATTGGGAATACCAGTTCTGTTTAATTATAATACAGGAACAATTGCTTCTATTTGGAAATATGACAGACTTTTCAGCACAAAAGAGGGATGGATTCTACTGACAGAAAAATCTTTATTCTTCCACGTGCAGAATTTAAGTGACAGCCAAGAGACCCAAGTCCAAATGAAGACAGACAGCACTGGCAATGAAGTGACGTTTCTCCTGCAGCACAGCTATTCAACAATGGGTGCAAAGAACAGCAGAGTCCAGTTCAAACTGCCCCCAGTTTGGTGAGGTTAGGGATCTGAACTCCAAATGGATTCCTAACTTTATGTCATAAGCCATGAAAGCACAACGGTGACAACAAAGCAGCTACAAACACCTACTGGACACGCTCTGAACCCCAGAAACTCATTTCTGACACACACAAAGGACATCTCTGTCTGCACCAAGAGATGCAGCTCTTTGGAGCAGCCTGGGAAGAGGAGGAAGGAGAAATCCCTCTGCTGCTGTGAAGAGCCCTTTGCACACTAGATGGCATTGCACCACCAACCACTGCAACCACCTTCCTGCCTTCGTGGAAGTAACACCACAACTGTGAATATTTACAGAGCCCAGACAATGGAGAAGGCTCTGGAAGAGGAACCAGCTTCTTGGTGGCTTCAGGCAGAAACAAAGAGGCAGTTAAATTAAAGGAGCTGAGGGAGGTTTATTTATTTATTTCCAAAGAAAAGTGGCTTTGCCACAAAAACAAAGCATCCTTTCTTTTGCTGTCTGCCACTGGACAAAACACAGGATACTTAACTCTGGCTGTTGCAAATCAGTGTGCTCAATCACAACCTTCCCCTTCATCCTACGAAAGGGACCTTGTTTTAGAGACAGCCCATTTGGGAACTAGTTACACTGAAAAGCCACTTGAACAAGCCAAGAATGAAATTGCCCTAAAGTTCTGGTCTCCTCTATTTTTGAGTAAGTTTGTATGATACTCTGGCAACTGATCTTAAGGGTATAAACCACCTAGAACCCACAAGAGGTGATTGCTTCGGCTTGATGAGGAACACATTCATCCATAGTTAAAAAGGGAAGACAAATTCAGAGAATATAATTGTTTTCATAGCTGCATAAAATAGAAATATATATATACATAAACATTTTCTCTTCCTGCATTTCATAAACCCCACTGACTTTCAAGGAAAGTGCATTAAAATCACTGAGTTACTTACGACAGCCTTTTCTGCCCTCAGCTCCAAAAGCCATTAAATTCTGGGGGAGGTCAGTGACAGTTTGTCATGTTCTACTTTTACATTTGCTTTAAAGTAGCTGGAAACTTGAGGGATGAAGGGAAAGAGTTCAGAGAAATGCAGGGACCACGTACCAGGGGAAATAAAACCCAGCACAGCTTGTCTGGGGTGTATTCAAAGTGCCCATCACTGCTTGGGTGTTGCTGCTAAAACACATTAATAATTCAAAATACAAGCGCTGCCCTAAGAGCCCACGTCACCAAAAACAGATCCCAGACTCCATCCAGCTTCTCCAGGTTTTAAACAAACAGCAAAGCACAACACTAAATCAAACCCCAGGAGAAGGCATGTGGAAGGTGGAGGGGGAGGGATCTGATGCTTCTCCAGCACCTTCACTCCAGCTTCAGTCATGCTGAGTTTCAATGTACCAAGGCAGCACCCTTGTCCTGAGGTGACATCCCCTTGTCCTGAGGTGACACTCCCTTGCCCTGATGTGATGACACCTCCTCTCCTCGTCCTGCCATGACACTGCCCTTTCTTTCATGCAAAGCCTTTCCACCCCAAGACTCCGGCTCCCAGCAGGTTCCCTGCCCATTCCAGGATCACTACACCTATAATTACTGCAGGGCTTTGGAGATAACAAAATATTAAATAATTCACCAGCGTTCAAAGTGAATTCCTGGACTCACGCTGTAAAAATAACAGCAGCTTTCTGAACGACTTCAAGCTGCTAAAAAGGAACTTGGCCCAAAATTGGTTATTTTAAAGCCCGAATGTTTTGACATGTCAGAATTGCAATAAATAAAGTTAACACTCAAGCACCATGAAGAGCAATTACACAGCTGAATTGTAAGGTAACATAGAAGAATTTTCCTTAGTATCCAAATATAAATTAATAGGACCAAACAGTATCACCTAAGCAAAAAGTGAGATTTTTCTAGTAGACAATTTGTTTTATAACTGTATTTATAAGCTTCAGCGGTCTTCCAACAGAACAGATTTCATTTTAAAGCAGGTTTATGGATCTTAAACATACCTGAAGTATATAGCACTATATATTTTTATTTCCAACTTGTTAAAATACTGGAATCTGTGGGTATCTACTAAGCAACAGCCTTCTCTCTAAATTATTACTGAGATCATTCCAAGTGCCAAAAGCTCTCTCTGTACTTAGAGGTGTCAGCTTTGACTCAGGAACCAATCCCTGATCGTCTAGAAAAACATTTGATGTGCTTTAAACATGGGTATGAAGAGCTAAAGAAGCTTCTCCTCCTCCTGGGAAATGAAAGATTTGGAAAGAAGGAACTTAAGAGAGTGGCAGAGGAGGATCTTCCACCTTAAAAATATGTCCCTTGGCAAGTAATTGGGTTTTTATTAATGTTTCTTAGCAATCTTTTTAAGTAATTGATATGTTTGGATTCCTCCCTGGAGATCAAAGAACCTTTTGGTCTGGATGCCCAGGAAAGCTGAGGGTCAGAGCCCTGCCTGCAGGACACGGAAGCAGAAAGACATCTTCTGCATAACTCTCTGTTGTAAAGCAAACAAGTGACAAAACCTGAGTCTCAGCCTAACAAATCCAGGCACGTCCTCTCCAGCTCCCTGCATCTCCAGTGCTGCCGCAGCACAGCGAACACCTTCCCCTGGAGTATCTAAATACCATTAGTTCCAGTGCTTGCCTCTGCATTTTCCTGCCTTGAGGGGTAGGTGATCACAACACAAGCCCAGGGATGAGATTTTCAGTGAGTGCTCCAAGACAACTCTTCCCTGATCTGAGAAAGAACCTCTGACTTCTCCGCATCCCTCTCGGAGTGAACGGAGCAGATGGGAGAGCAGCGTTGACATCCCAAGGCTGGAAGCTACCTGGAAACCAGATCCCAAAGAGCTCTGAGCAAACCATCTCCGCAGGGTTCCAGGGTACAGAGTGTACCTGGCAGCCCAGATGGAGCCATCCTGCTCTGCTCAGAGCAACACACCTTACCCAGCAAGAGAGCTCAACGCCGAGATGCTCAGGAAGAGCAATTTTGCCAGATCAGGTTCTATCCTGCTTGAGCTTCTTTAGCAGGAGCTGAATGCAAACACCTCTAAGTGCAGGACGCACATCCCTGGAAAGCCAAGCTCATGAATGGACAGCTTAAAAACCCATAGCATAACTTGCTACCCCTGAGCTGCCATCTCTGTCATCAAACCTCCATATTCTATCAGAGAAGCACAAATGAAACAAACCACCCTTTTTTTTGGTAAGCAGGCAAAGTAAACAGGAGGTGTCTGTTGCTGGTGATGTTTGGTTTACCAGTTCATCCATCACTGGCAGCCCCAGTCTCCAGCAGAGAACACAAACACCTCCCTGCTCCTGCCAGTCTAAGGGATGGTACCGACCTGGGCTTTGCTAGTTACCAAAAGCACAGCAGCTGTGCCCACTGGTGGGTCTGTGAGGGCAGCACACTGGTGTATTCTCACACCATTCCTATTAACAGTGTGGTTTACTACATACCAAACCCTAAGGGCTTTAATCCTCTTTCAAACTATGGAACACTAGTGAAATGGGGATTCTTTTTTCTGCAGATTCCTTTCTAATTTTTAATAGGTTTTAATTATACCTATAATACATCTTTCTGGGAGGTTGGGTTTTTTTTTCAGGTCATTAAACCTCAGGGAGGAAAACTTTCCCCAACACAACTCCGTTCCAGTTCCTAATTAAAACAATTTTTATCCATTTCTGCGACACGCTGCTGAAGATGATTTGTGAGGGTGGCAACCAGCAGGAGATCAATGCCAAAGGTAATAGCTGGGCTTATTACAGGCACTTTCCAGATTTACTTCCACCATCTATGAACCAATAAATACTAAAAAGCCACAAACAGGTTTGCTCTCTTTTCAGTGTTAGACTCAGGGGAAGAAGAAAAAAGAACAAAAAAAAGAAGCTGGATTCCTGCAGTTTTCTAACTGGAGTGTCACAAGTCCCAAGCTGCAAAGGAGAGCCAAGTGCACCCAGATTTCCCTGGGTGTTTTAATTTTATCCAGAGAGATAAGCATTTCTAAATTGGGGCTTTTGGTAGAAGGGACAAAGGTGAGTGCTAAGCGTGTAATCTTCTTTATGAATGACTTGCTAAAGCTGCAAGGGAGCAGTAGAGTAAGCCCAAAGCAGCCTAAAATTGGCCATTCCTACCCAAATATTCCCACTGATGAATAGCAAGACAGACAGACAGCTCCAGCTCCTCTGAGCATGTCCCCACAGACCTCCCCAGCTCTTCCTTCAGAGGGTGGCAAAGGCCTTGGGCAAATTGAGGACCCTGGGATCATTTAGCCTCCAAATGATGTCCTGCCAGTTCTGAGAAGGCTTTAATAGCCTGTGGATGACTGACCCAAATCCTGCCCATTGGAGCTGGATCACCAATGGGCCAGTGGCTTTCCCCACAGAACAACTGTAAAACAAGTAGTAAATGCATGAGCAGCAACAGTTGAGTTTCACAGAGAGATCCTCTCCGTATTTGAAGTTACCCTTCCAGTATAAAACCCACGCTGGATTTCACTGGAAGACAACCAAGCTGAGCTGGAATTTCACAGGTGTGATCTCGTTCCAGGGAAGAATTTTTCTGAGGAGCCAGCGGCGAGTTTGGATGCAAGACCAGGAAACAGAAGAATCCAAAAACTGAGGTGAACTTACTCGACTATTTTCCTAATGTTTTGGCATCGAGAAGCTTGGCCCAGAGACTCCAGATTTGACAAAGCTGTTGCTCTTGGCAGGAGGCTGAGCCAATTTTCAGGGAGTTGTGGCTGGAATTATTAAGTTAATAGAAGCCGTTTCCACCTACGCTACGAAAGGAGTTGTTTTCATATACCCACGTCCTTACAGCAGCCCTGGAGACATCTCCCTCTGTCACTTTAGAAAGTAAAGAGATTGTATGGAAAAGACAGGGAATAGAACCCATCAGAATACAGCAAAGTCATTCTGGGGGGAGATAACAGAGGAGAAAGGCCCAAAAGCAGCACCAGTTCATAGGCAACATGGGCATGTGTGTCAAAACCACTCGTGTATTGGTGAAGACAAAGCAGAAGAACTTGGCAAAAATTGTCTGTCACAGCACCAACAGAGCAAAACTCTGGGCATATTTTAGGGGGTTTATTATGTATTTCCATCTTTTACAAGGGACTGGGGTTGGGGGTGGAGGGAATGAACTTCCGTTTCATGCTTTGCTTTTTAAAAATAAGTATTTTTTGCTTTTTAATCACTTTGCAACTGAATGGAATAGATGAAGGCAGCAGAGCCTGCAGCTGCTCATGCCTGCCAAGCTACTGAATATCACCATGCCCACTGAAGAGCTGGGGAAGGAACAGGCCCTCCTACACCAGAGACTCAGTTTAACAACACTGATGGAAGGAGACTTGAGCTAAGCTGGCCAGATTTGCACAAACAGGGAGCCTTCCTCCATTCCTGTCACTTCTATCTGTGCTATGAACACTTTAAACTGTCCCAGTTAACTCCAGAAGAGGGCATCTGGTCAGGCTCTCCCAGTTTGACTTCCTTTGAAAGCCATTTCAGGGAAAAATGTGTAATGAAGACACCTTCACAACACTTCCCCTCTGCACCCCCTTTTCTGGAATATTATTAAACAGAAGAAAAACCAAGACAAACCAAAAGCAGATGACCCCCAGAAATATCTTCTCAATGGGCTTTGCTGACCAAAGGCACCAAAGCACCCTGTGGTGCTGAGGGACATGGGTTAGTGGTGCCTTGGCAGTGACTGTTTAGTGTGTAAACCACACAGTGCTGGAACAACCCAAGCCCCTAAGAATGAAGCTTTTCCATCTAGCAGAAGGAAAACAGTCTTCAATTTAATAAACTGCCTTAGGAACCAATGGTGAACTTAGTTTGAAGTTACATTGCTAAGATTTAGTCACTTCTGAAGTTAACAAGACTCCTAAACATCAATCCAATGTCAGACTAAAATAAATCTACTCTTCAGAATTTGGCTTTTCATCCGAAAATTAAAAATCAGTGAGGCAGCCTTAAAAAATAAATGCAGTAAGCAATGTTAAGGCCCTTCAGAAGAATTCCAGTGAATTCCCGGCACTAATGGAATCTGTAAAGCCCATTCTCTAACTACAGCTTTGACATCAAGGACCTTTGCCTGGTAAACCAGCAATTTTCTGCTGACGCAGCACTTCATCTCATTGGCCAGATGCAGATAAGGTGGAAACTGCTGTGGAAAGCAGGAAAGCAGAACATTTCCGAGGAGAAAAATCATCCCAAAACGAGTTTTGTTGGCACAGTGCTGGGATGAGAAGAGAACCACCCCTTTTTATTTTCCATACATCTCAGAAAGTTCCTTTAAAATGCTCTGATGAGGTGAAACACCAGGCTATTAATACTGACTGCACCACGAGACCTGGTTCTGAGTGACAGAAACGTTACAAAACCATCTGAAAGTTGGCCAGGCTGTTAATAGACAGCATTACACAATTCCTGACATGGCACAGTAATGCTCCCCTTCTAACTATGCAAATTTTTTTTAGCAGGGAAGAGATTTTTGAAAGGAGTTTACACCCACCACCCCACAGATGCAAGGTGGTAATTCGCTATTAAGTGCCAAGCTGTCACTTACAAGTCACTTCAGCCTACTGCTATTCTCTGGTCTACCTTGGTCCCACAAAGGAGCTGCTGCTGAATGGTGCTCAATTAAAATGTATGAGTTCTACAGGAACCTATTTTTGTACCTCTAAACTGATATTGCTGCTGTATTAATAGTTTTCCTGGATTTGACCACTAATACTGGTCTTGTGCTGAGGAAAGACTGTAAGGCTCTGTCCTTCTGTCTTGCAGGAGCACAGTTCTCTTCTTCAGGTATTTTCATTGACCTAAAGAAGCCTTTACATTGTGGGGAGCCATCGGCAAACTTACTCAGACATAGGAAGGGACAAGAGGCACAATTGTTACTTGGGGCCTCAGTCACAGACACATTGAATGGTCAGGGTTGGAAGGGACCAACCAAGATTATCAAGTTCCAACCCCCTGCCATGGGCAGGGACACCTCTCACCAGAGCAGGTTGTTCAAAGCCCCATCCAATCTGCTCCTGAACACATCCAGGGATGGAGCACCCACAGCTTCCCTGGGCAATCTGTGTCAGTGTCTCACCATGTCTGCCTCCTCCTCAGGCAGAACTTTACAGAGACAGGGGAAAAAAAACCCAAACCCAACAGACAAAAAGGGATGCTTCGTTCTGCTCACAGACCCGTCAAGCAGGGAAACACAAAAGACAATAAATAATTCAACTCTCTATTAGAGGAAACATTTTCCAACTGAAAAGGTTGTAACCTTTTCTTGGCTGTGAGGCTGGCAGGTGCCAGAGGCACTGCTACCTCTCTACGCTCAGAACACCACGTGCCCTGGTTAGGAGGGACCAGGGGCCACTCTCAGTTCTCAGACCCTGCAGTGCCACTCTCCAGAACACACTGCTGCTGGTACCACTGAGAGCTGCATGGCAAAGAAGCAAAGCCTGAGCACTCCTAGAAATTCAACTCTAGGCTGACCAGCAACTTCTCAGCACACCGTGTCCACAGTGCAGAGCTCACATGGCACGAAGGGGAGGGGTCAGTCTGAATTATTCATATTTGCACAAGCACATTCACACAGTTGGTTAGAGATCCAGGCATGAAAACCACAGATACACATATTAAAGATGACTCTGTAAGGAATGTCTGATGCAGCCTTAAAACAGGGACATCAGAATCAAATAAAATAGAGAAATAAAATCATCTCAGACCTCAAAGACAGATGGCTGAGGACAAATTCTGGCCCAGCACATGGAAGCAAATCCAAAGAACGAGACCCTGTTGCTTCAATTTCTTATCACTAAACAGACCTTAGCAGAGGACCGTCTAGCTCTCATCTACCTGGTACCCCCAAGATTAGTTTGCAGCAATAAGTGTCAGCAATAAGTGTCAGCAACAACTGTAATCAGCGAGGTTTTGCATAGAAAAGTAAATCCAAAACTCACCTGGATGTTGCCAAAGTCCACGTTCTCATAATGGAAATGGGCACATTCAGCCATCTTCGGGAAATGACCCTTAGTAAAGGACAACCTGAAGCACATCAAAAGCCCCTGGTGAGACAGCTGCAAACCCAGAAGCTCAGCACCAACTTCTACCCAATGCAGTGACTGACAGCAAACAAGAACATCTTTCTCATCCTAAAGCCAAGGGAACGGAGGGAATCGACACGATGCGCCCAAACCATGAAGAGATTGAGTGACAAAAGGAAAACCAAACTGCCCAGCAGCTTTTAGGATGGTGTCCTGGGAGAGCTGGGTGGCATTGCAGCAACACCCAGCCCACGGCTTTACACAGCAGTGCGGGGACAAGCGGCTCTAACCCTCCACAAACGCAGCTTGGCAGTGCAAAGGAAACAGCCTTACACGAGACAGGTAGGAAAGGAGAACTTTACCTGTGAAAGGCATCACAGCCCATCAGTCCCGGGTTGATGTATCTGAGGGTGCAGAACAAATGCTATTTATTTATCCTTTGCCTTTTGGAAAACTCAAAAGTGAGGTGTAATCGTTTCCCAAGTGTCTCCAGTTAACAGCAAGGGCTGACGGGGAGATCCTCGGGCTCTGCAACATGCTCTTGCTTCTGCTGAAGCTATTCTAGCCTCCCATAGATATTTCTGGTGGGGAGCCAATGAGATTGTCATTATCGAGCTTCTCCCATCCCACGGGAATACAAGTGGGAAGTGAGATGCAGCATCTGGCTGCTCAGCACCAGAACAAAGAGCCCTTTCCCTGGCAGAATCCAAAGCAGGGAGTTCTGGTCCCCAAGTCAGTGCTCCAAGCAAAGACAGCTCCAGTCCTAGCCATGACTCTGGATCCCTTCTGCAGCTTGGAGGTTTGAAACCTTAGCTACAGGCATAATGAGCTGGTTTATATTCTCTTGGAGTGCATGAGGGAGAAATATCCTAAGCCATCAAACACAAAAGCTGGGGGAACAGAGAAAAAAAAAACCAAAACACTAAAAAAAACTCAACTTGTGAAAAATTCTCCATTCAAATCAAGAGGTACAGGACAGAATGAGAAAAAAAAAAGAAAAAAAGGAAAAAATAGCAAATAAAAAACATATATATCTAGGCCACCCACTTGTCCTGGTTTAGCTTCCCAGAGCACAGGGAGACAGAGAAAAATCTCTCATCTATACATCGCCTGGGCTTCTCTTCATGCTTTTTTCAATGTATATGTTAATCAGTTGCAGGAAGAAATCACAAAACTTCTAAAATGCAGCAACAGTGAGGTTCAAAACTCTAACAAGCTTTGCTTCTATGGCCAGAAACAGGTGAGAGAAGCGCCAAAACATCTCACCTCCCCAGATTTACACCCCACGGGCTACGATTTGGGTCGCTCTGACAAAGATACCAGGGAAAATCATTGCTGAAAGCCCCATCAAGAGCCAGCAAAATCACTGCAACCCAAGCTACCAAAACTAGAAGGCCAGCAAAGAGAGGAAAAATCAAGGAATGCTGCTCTTACTTTTTCACGTTCTTCACTTTCATACTGGCTGTGCTGCCGCAGGTCCGGAGCGGCAGCTCCCCGGGGATGTCAGGGATGTCTGCACCTCTTGCCTGCAGAGAAAGGAGAAAGGAAAAACAAAACAAGGAGTTTAAAATTGGACTAAAGACCTGCACGCTGAGGATGACCCTTCTGGAGGTAGGAGCGTAGTGTTCATTCCTGAACCCCGTATTTAAAGAGTCCTGGTCAAGTACCTGATTTTTCCAAGCTTCTGTGCCCTGAGATCCAGGCAGAGGCACTGGGAGAAGTTGGAGAGCTCAGAGGAAAATCAAATTAATGACAGAGCTGCTTCTATGTGGGAGGTGAGCTTTTCAAAAAAAGAAGAAGTTTGACGCTACTGGGAGAAGTGCATGAACACATTAAAATTCCTTAATCACTGAGATTCATTTCCTTAGTGAGGCCAGACATCTCAAGCCTCTCTTCTCACATCTTCTGTCATGTGTTTCCATCCCCTCCTTCCTCTGGACACTTTTTCATGAGCCATGAGGTGTCACCAGCAGAAAGGACTCTGCCACACTTCCTACCATGTGTTTCATGCCAAGGGAGGTTCTCTGTGCCCTGGTGAGACCACATCTGGGGTGCTATGTCCTGTTCTGGGCTCCCCAGCTCAAGAGATCTGGTGCCATCCCCCTGCTCCATCCAGCAGGGTCACCCAGAGCAGGGGGCCCAGGATCCCACTGTCCAGGAGGGTTTAGAATCTCTCCAGAGAAGGAGACTCCACAACCTCTCTGGGCAGCCTGGGCCAGGCTCTGACACCCTCACACCAAACTTTCTCCTGCTGCTCAGATGGAACCCCCTGGGTTCCAGTTTGTGCCCATTGCCCCTTGTCCTGGCACTGGGCACCACTGACAAAAGAGTCTGGCCCCATCCTCTTGCCCTCCGGGGCCCTTTAGCTCTTGCTCAGCATTGCTCAGCTCCTCTCTCAGGCTGCTCTGCTCCAGCTGAACAGCCCCAGGGCTCTCAGCCTTTCCTGGGCACAGAGATACTCCAGCCTCTCAGCATCATTGCTGCAGAAATATCTCTTTCTCCCTTGGCATGGGGAGTCCAGGATGACCCGGGCTCTGGAGCAGGCAGACACCACATGCAGCTGCAGTCATCCAGCCAACACCACCGTGGCTCACAGATTATTTGAGCAGAGCCTGTTCTCTGCACACAGACAAATTCCTGCTCTTTCCAGCACTGCTCCTGGAAGCAGGATGCTGCAGCATGAGCCCTCCCCTTCCCACATAAATTCAAAGGCAGGACACTTGCTCTCCCAGTTGTGCCTTTCCCAGCCATGAACTCCACAGTCCCTCAGCTGCACAGAGCATCCATTAGCTCAAGAAAAAAAAAAAGGACAATATTTTTACCCTTAAATAAACCCACCCTCAGCTGCCTGCCTGTTCCTAAGCACACAATTACTTTAGGATGCAATAGGACGCTCGAGAGTCTCATTGTGAATCTGAACATTAAGAGGATCACCAATTTAATAAACCTTACAGGTCTTTTACATAAGAAAATAACTAATTACAGTAATAAATGTGCCATTCCTCTAAGCTGCTTTTAGGCAAAGCTGGATGTGCCTGCCTTAATTTTCCAAGGAACAGAATTTCTGTAGGAAGAAATATCATTTTTTCTTCTCCATCAACAGTAGAAGCTGGTGGGATATAAAAATGTATAAACAGATCTGACAGAAAACTGTGGGCTTCAAGCCAGTTTGCAGCAGTGGGCAGAGACTATCCTGGATCTGACTCAAGCAGCGTAGGCAAAACTCACACCTCCAGGAGATTTAAATGCCAGCAGCTCTGTTTGAAAAAGTTGCATTATCCTCTTTTTCCCCCCCCATTGAGTTAGGTTCAAATCGTGCTGGAAGGGAGCTCTGCCTCTCCTATGTATCCATTTAAATGGACTACAATGAGATGCAACACAGTAATTAACTTTGGGTGCTTTTCCAATTAGATCTAAGCTCTGAAATACAAGAGGGAGTCCAATGGATGCTATGAAGGGAAGGGACTGGAACATCTCCCTGGTGAGGAAAGGCTGAGAGCCCTGGGGCTGTTTAGTCTGGAAAAGAGAAACTGAGGAAAAGAGAATGTTTACAAATATCCACAGGGTGGGTGTCACATAGAAGGGGCTCTTGTCACTGCTGCCATGTCATAGGACAAGAGGCAATGGTCACAAGCTGGAACAGAGGAAATTCCATCTCAACATGAGGAGCAACTTCTTCACTGTGAGGGTGACAGAGCCTGGCACAGGCTGCCCAGAGAGGCTGTGGAATCTCCTCTAGAGACTTTCCAGACCCACCTGGATCTGTTTCTGTGTGGGCTGCCCTGGGTGACCCTGCTAGGGCAGGGGGGTTGGACTCACTCTCCAGAGCTCCCTTCCAACCCTCACCATTCTGTGATTCTCTGATTAAAATCAATAAATAAGCAGCAAGTGCTTTCCATTTCAACCAAAGATAAGGAACTCCAAACCCCACACCTTTTTCCCCAGTGCTTCGTACCTGTTCTGATCTCAAACTGCCATGCAGAACATCACCCTCCGTTACCCTCTGCTCAAAACACATCCACAACACTGCAAATGAGGTTTGTCATCTTTTGTGCTCTGTGTAGCAGTGATTCCATGGGAAAAATCCTATTCTGAAGCAGTTGGATGATTTACATCTGCAAGCAAGCTCTCTGGCAGCAGCTGCTTCCCACTCCCCTCCTTTCCACGCGTTGCTGTTCTCCGGAAGCCCAGGAATTGCAGAGAAAATCCGTTTATGCCAATTCTTTAGTCCCCTTTTCACAGCTCCACCTCACTGCCCCATCAGTCTGCTGGGGTCCAAAACTCAGCAAACAAATCAGGACTCGATCCCCAAGGCAGTTAAGTGACTTTATCAGGATGCTCAGTCCTCTCCCAGCTCAGCGCCAGGCTTTTGAGCATCACCAACCTCCCCTGAACAACAATATTCTCCTACCAAAAGCCCCCTTGAGACTATCAGCAGCAGTTGGGACAACATTTGAGAGCTTGACTGCTTTGTCTAAGATAACCTACAACCACTGCCAGGCAGGAAGCTCTCACTGAAACTGTTGCTCCAAGATCAACACCTCAGCAATCGGGGTGTTTGGCTTTAAGCACCTAAGCTTCAAATTTTCTGCTCTTTATATTTATAGGCACGACTTGGAAAGCTTCAGCTTTGTGCTCTCCAGCACCTAAAACCTTAGTCATAAATAATTTCTATCCAACGATTCCAGCACATAATATGAAAGGATTTTCCCCTCAGAAGTCTGAATTTATCAGCAAACACATCAACCTGTCGCCCCCACATCCAGAAATGTGTCACCTTCTGGAAACACAGGTGAAAATCCAACAAAACAGCCCAGTGAACACGAGGAGATAAAGTTCCCACCTTGGTATCCTCAAATAGGGGAGAATATTGAACCAGTGCAAAACCCACAGCCCTCCTCCTACTGCCACTGACTTGCACAAGAAAAGAAGAAACTGGGGGATCCCACCAAGCTCCAGTAATCCCAGTATCTGGTAAAATGGTTTTCCCCAGTATGACCATAAAAGCCCTGAGGAGACACCAGACACAAGAACAGCAACAGCACAAGGCTTGAGAGGTCAGTGTGTGCCCAGGCTACTAAATTCACTAATTTCACTCACCTTTAACCCAAGGTTAACACAAATCAAGAATAACTAATAGATTGGAGAGGAGGAACATTTATCCATCTTCCTATTGGTCCCTCATCAAAACCAGTTTGGAGGGACCAGATTGCTCTGGATTCTTTCAGCACACGGCTTTGTTTCTAAAAATGGCAGCGCTGATTCAAAACGTTCCTTGGTTTCCATGACAGTCTTTCCTTTACCTCATCTTCATTTCCCCTTTATTTTCTTGGAGGGGGAAAAAAAAAAGGGGGGGGAAAAAAAACCCCACAGACCAAATGGCCCCAAGCTTCCTAAAAAGCCAAACCTTTGTTAGTTTTATTTGTTCACTGCAGAACAGTGGGGAAGAGAAATGTTTTATTAAAATGCATTACTTTGTGGTGAATAAGGGTCTGTTTTCAGGAGGATGAACTGAAGCAGCTCAGTGCTGAAGTGGGTGTTTATGCACAAGGACACCAACAGAATCCCAAACCTTGGGTACCAAGCAGCTACACAAAGCCAGCTCAGCACCAACTTCTTTGCAGAGCTTACTCTGCAACAGCAGAAAGACCTGGGCTACAAAAATCCCCTGATCCCTAGGAGGAAAAGGAGGATGGCTCCATTAGCACCCTCCTGCTTTCACCAGTTACTGCTCAGGAGTTTGCCTGAAGCCCATGGAAAAAAGAATTGGGGTCCCTGTCACCTTCCCTCTCTGCAGCCACTAAAATGCTACTCCAGGGAAGGGAAGCAAAGCTCTTACTTGATGTGTTATAACAACTATCCTGGTTCTCCACAACAAATAAATAATAGAATCATAGAA
>VYZU01021442.1:0-11650 GCA_013401355.1 Ceyx cyanopectus | reverse complement strand
GCTGAGAGGTCTCCCAGGGATTGATGAGACCACCTGAGAAACTTTAATTCTGCTTCTCTGTTTTGAGATCTTTCCAGATCTTGCTGATCCTCAAATGTCAGGCTGTGCCATCCCTGGCAGAATGCTTTTGAAAGCCAACTGTGTGTCACAGAGGTGTATGCTTTCCCATCACCCCTGACATGGTGCACACTGAATTGCGCAGAGGATGATCACAAGGGCCATCCCCTTTGTGACAAGGAAGTGTGTTATTTTCAAAAAGGATATCAAAGAGAAACTTGGATCCTCCTGCAAATCACTGCTTTTCCAGTAGTTCTGGCAGTGACTGCTACTTATGTCTTTTTCCCAGGTTTTCCACAGTTTGATGCCAACTTCATATTATAAATATGAATCAAACTGGGGACTTCTGAGATAAATCCTCCAAGTGGTTATTTTACTTCTTTCATTTGGGGTTTTTGGAAGAATGCAGTTCTTAGCACACATTTAAGTGAAAAGAAAGTGCAGGAAATGCTAAAATATTTTTCTACTTCTATTTAATTAACCATTTACTTTCATTTTACTTTACTTGAGAGTGTCAGCCTCAAAAGAGAGTGTCAAGGTTTAGGGTCAGGGTAATCTGCTAGACCTATAACAGATGCTCTTTGTTAACCTCTCTCCCTCCCCAAAAGGAAAGAGAATAGGAAACATAGAATCATGGAATCTCAGTCTTTCCTCATAGAGAGATGGTCCAGTCCCCTAATCATCCTTGTAGCATTCCATTGGACTCTCTCTAGTACTTCCCAGTCCCTCTTGAACTGGGGAGACCAGAAATGGCCACAGTACTCCAGATGTGGCATCATATGGGCAGAGGGGGAGGAGAACCTCCCTTGACCCACTGGCTACATTCTTCTTAATGCACCCCAGGATACCAATGGCCTTCTTGGCCACAAGGGCACATTGCTGTCCCACAGATAAATTATTGCCCACCAGGACACCAAGGTCCTTCTGCATGATGCTGCTTTCCAGCAGGTTAGCCTCTAACCTGTACTGGTACAGGGGGTTATTCCTCCCTAGGTGTAGGATTCTACATTTATACTTGTTGACCTTCATTAGGTTTCCCTCTTCCCAGCTCTCTGGTCTGTCCAGGTCTCACTGAATGGCAGCACAGCCTTCTGGTGTATCAGCCACTCCTCCCAGTTGTCTATCATCAGTAGAGTTGCTGACAGTACATTCTGTTCCTTCAGCCAGGCCATTGATGGTCATGATGAACAAGACTGGACCCAGTACTGACCCCTAGGGAACACTGCGACCCACAGGCCTCCAACTGGACTCTGTGCCACTGATCACAACCCTCTGAGCTCTGTTATTCACCCAGTTCTCAACCCACCTCACCAACCCTTCATCTAACTCACACTTTCTAAGCTTACATATGAAGATGTTGTGGGAGAAAACGAGCCTTGCTGAAGTCAAGGTAGACAACATCCACCACTCTCCCTGCATCTACCCAGCCAGTTACACCATCATAGATTAGTTAAACATTACTTCTGCTTAATAAATCCATAGCTACTCTTCATAACCTTCTTTCTTCTATGTGCTGTGATCTCCAGAATGAGCTGTTCCATCACTTTTGCAGGGATGGAAATGAGGCTGACTGGTCTGCAATTTCCAGGATCTTCCTTCTTGATCTTTTTGAAGACAGGAGTGACTTTGCCTTTTCTTCAGTCCTCGGGTACCTCTACCATTCTCCATGATCTTTCAAAAATGATGGAGAGTGGTAGAGCAACAACATCAGCCAACTCCCTCAGCACTCGTGTGTGCAGCCCACCAGGGCCCATGGATTTGTTTGTGTTCAGTTTGCCTGAGTGATTTCTAACCCAATTCTCATCGACCAGTTGAGAGTCTTCCTTCAGGCTTTCACTCTTACTCCCAGGGTCTGGGATTCCTCAGGGCTGGTCTTAGCAGGGAAGACTGAAGCAAAGAAGGCTTTCGGTAACACCACCTTCTCTGCATCCTCTGTCACCAGGGCTCCCACTTCATTCATCTGTGGACCCATATTCCAATGTGGAAGTGCCAGACTGGACTCGGTGGCAGATGGGAACGAGATTCAGAAGCTGGATTCAGGAATACATAGGTTGGATTGGAAGGCAGAATGGAGTCCTCCTCAGATGCCAGCCATTGAAGAAATCTGCCTCTAACTTCAGACAGTGCAGTTATTTAGAAGAGACTGAACTGAAAAGCAAAACCACTGAATAGAATTGTTCTGTTCTGTTTCAAACCAGGACAGAGAGCAAACCTTCACAGCACAGAATACTTCCTGTCATGCCTGTCAGAAAGTGCTATCAGAGTTTAGAGACTGCCTGCTGCTACTCCTCACATCCTAAATACTTTAAATATATATTATTGTTTGGCCTGGCCACTTTTTTTCATTAATTTCTTCCACTTGCAATTGACACTCTACACTGAAGAAAAATGCTCAGAGTAGACTCTGCCTCCTCAATTTCTGACCTCCCAACACACCCGGTAGCACATCCACTATCTTCTGAAGAGTCTCTTGGAGTTTTTGCATTGTGGTTCCCTTTGCCTTGAGGGGATATTTCACCCTTCTTTGTATCCCAATCTTCTCTGCACAGCCCCATCAGTACTGACACACTTGAGATTGACTCTTGTTTTTAGTGCTACTATGTTTATGGTTATACCTGTTCATACAGTGATGATATTGGGTTTTTTCCTTCCTGATTATGCTAAGGAGCAGATGTGTTCTCATCTAAGTGCAATCTTCTTGCAAGGAAGTAAGGTATTATTATTCTCATTCTTGTTATGCTTTTTGCCTGTTATCTTGTTGCTGTACAAACTTTTAAGCCAGGCTTCCCTGAAGAGTTTCCCTACTAAGCAAGCATGGCAAAGGCAGTTAAGGAAGGAGGATGAAGATGCCTGAGTGAGGATTTTTTTATTTTGGTGGGAGTGGAAGTTCACTGAAGGTTGGAATGATTGCCTGCAATTCTGCATTTATTAATTCTTAATCACCTGCATCAAGTGCCTCAGGACCACTTGCATTATTTGAGGCACATGAGCTAGCAGGCAGTGAGATGGCAGGAGAAGCATGCCCCAGACAGCAGATACCGAGAGCTGCTGTGCCCTGCTGAATTTGGGAGGATACAGCTTCACAGCAGAGTTAAAAGGGAAATATTGATAGGGAAATAGTGATAGGGGAAACACTAATAAACCAAGTTAATGTGGGAGCATCAGAACATGTGCAGGCCAGTGACTCTTTGGGCTTCTCATGCCTTGAAATGTCTCCACAGTCTGCAAGGGGGGGATAACGCCCAGGTTCTGAGATTGCTTTGGGGTGAGAAAGTGCAAAGTCATGTATCTCCTACTTCTGCCCACCCTCTGTGCTCCTCACACACATGGCACAGCTCTCTGCTGCCACCTCTCCCCCAGGCTCACCCCCTCACAGCTTGGCACATACTCTCGGCACAGAGGAGGGGATGAAGGAGCAAAGGGAGGTAAGAGGAGGGTGTCTGGAGAAGTTTTCTAGTTTGGAAAATCGTTTTAAAGCTAAAAAATGGAAAATAAAATCCCCCACTGGGAAAACCCTTGGAGGATTTCAGAAAACAAGGCTGAGTAATTTCTTTGGATCCTGTGGAATTTAAAAGAGATTTGTCATCTGTCTGTCAAACCCACTAGAAATACCTCACACTCTATTAATGATTTCACAGATTTAAGAGACTTTCCAGCTCAAAATACCATTTTGTGAATCTCTTCTTGCATAAAACAGTCTACTCCTTTATCAAGATCATCCACCCTGGCCAAACAGAAGCTTACTTTTTTACAGGATCTCTGCTGAGATTTGAACACTTCCAGACACAGATAATCTGTCATGTACTGGGTGAATTTTTGTAAAGACCAGTTGTTCTCACAATTAGCCATGTCCTACTGAACATATCAAACCTTCTAGCTGCTGCCTTTGATCCTGCAAGCAGGAATTCTTCTAGGTTAAAGAGTTCTTAAACAAGGGGTTCCATCCCATAGATGGCATATTTGGTATAAAGCTGAGGGATCTCTCAGGGCTCCCCACAACTCTTTGCCCTCTTGACCTGCTTTGCCCAGGTTCTTTTTTTTTGGCTCAGTTTTTTTTCCTTCCTTGGAACATCTAAAGAGGACTCTGATGACTTCGTTCGGTGTGTTCCTGAATCTGGTACCAGAATCCAGCTCCTGAACACAGCTCCCATTTGCTGTGGGGTCTGGTCTGGGACTCTCCTGGTGCCTGCTCCACAGCATCAGTGGTGATGGTGATGTAATTACCATCAGGGGGGTTGGGTTTGATACTGGTTTTGTATATATTTGCATATATTCTATTTATTAATATTTTTAATTTTCATGAAAGCTGTTCTAGTTTGTTTTTGCTGATCGCTCAGTCTCTCTCCCTTATTTCCTTCCTTTTCCCTTTGGGGAGGGAGGGGGGTTTACAAAGAGTGTCTGTTATAGGTCTAAGGGGCCACCCTTGCCCTGAACTGTGACTAAGCACATATTTTTTTCTGTGCTGAAGGGAAAGAGCAGAAACCGTTGGTTTGTTGGTCTTTGGAGAAATAGAAGTGGGTTGCAGTTATTGCAGTGTCTGCACCCGTGTGCGTGGGAAGCTGTGGGATCACCGGGGAGCTGTTGCTGGAGGTGGCACAGTGCTGGAGTGCTCCTCTCTCTTGTTTTCTGGACAATCAGCTGCAGAGATTTGTGCTCAACCTCATAATTAAGAGCCAGTAAAACCTTCCCCTTTCTGCTCTGGCTTCTCCACGTGGCTCGTTACAGCTGCAACCTCAGAAGCTGATTTAGAAGTGTCATTAGGACTGGGATATTTTTATGAGGTGCTGCTTTCAATCCCCACTGGGAAGCCCAAGATGCCTTAATTAAAGACTGGAGGGACACAGCTACTGGGCTAACCAGAGATACCAGCATCTATCTGGCTGCCAAGGTAGGATGAATGCTGGTCCAGGAGCACCCTTGGTGCCCTTCAGGGACAAGGCTGGTGTCTGTGTGGGGAAGAGGGACACATTTGCAATGCAGGACTGGTTTTCAGGGCTTGTCTTCTCACAGCCCTTGGAGCCCTGTGTTGGTTCTGCCTGGGGATAATCCATCATGAGACAAGTCTGCACTGGGCTCTGTGCAGTGGCTGTCCTTGGTGTAAGTAGTTCGTATGAATTACTCTAGCAAAAGAGACCCAGCAGTAAATGGATGTGGTTATGGGCTGCAGTGGAACTGCTCAGTCTTTTGGTTTGATGTAGCAGCTGTATTTTCTTAATTAAAATGTATTCTACTATCTCCACGTGGTCTGTACTTAAATTATAACAAAACGGTGTGTTAATTTAATTAAATTTATTGAGACAAGCAGCCCAGGTACACATCTTCAATGCACAGATGATGACACAGATGATTTGTATTTAAAAAAAAAACCTAGTAAATTTAATTTGTCCTTACACAACCTCCACATACTCTTTAGTAATTAACCATAATTACTGGAGCTGCTTACATATTTATTTAAATTTGCAATAGGGAGAGCAGAAAATCTAGATATTTAAATATGTATATCTGCCAATTTTATTAATCCTTCTTTTCCCTGCAGAGAGCTGTGATCTGAAAGAAAGTCCAAGAGACTTTGCAAGTATGATGTACCTTACTTTCTAACTGTCATGCAAGTATGAGTTGTGAAGCCTGGTTTCAGTAACAATTTGCCTTCTTTTAGTTTATTAAGTGTAGGTTACAGGTGATGTGCTAATGGTCTGGAAGTACCTACATCCAGCAGAACTTCTGTGAGGCTTTTTATTCTCTCAGACAAGAGTATTGTGGGACTGGAGACTTCACCAGAAAAAAAGGTTAAAGGTGTGACAAACAGTGGGAGTTAAACTATCTAGAGGAAGAGTTCCCCAAGGGTGATGTGTGCAGCTTTCAACCACTTTTATTTTGGAAAGATGATTCAGACCACTGGTGGGATCCTGTGGGGAGCCCCAGGAAGCACCTCCCTCTGCCTGCTCCCAGAGAGCTATCTGGGCAGAGTGAGCATGTTTATCTGGGAGTTCATCTCAATTCCCAGCCTTCCAGGTGCGACTGACATGTTTTATATTCATCCCAGAGTTTTGGACAATTGCTTTCTTTTCAATTTACTGGTTGACAAGTGGTTCATAACAGTTCCTGGGAATTTATGATAGTCTGGGAAGAGCTGGTGAGTCAGGAGGCAGGCAGTCATTAATTCCCAATAATGCCTTAAACTGAGTTCATTACTGTTATCAGAAGATTAAATGATGTGAAAAGTAGATTTATTTATTTTTCTGAGGCTGATGCAATTTGCTTTTGGAAGACACTGTGCTTTGGGGAAAAGCAGTGCCAGTGTATTGGCAAGTGAGGAGCCTGAATCCTGTTGCAGCAATTTGTTCAATGCAGAACTGTTTGCTGTGTATTTCAAGCAAGAGGTTGTATCAAGGTCACTCCATTGAGATTCAGCTTTGCAGTCTCTATGAAAGGAGAGCTCTTGATCTAAAATGTCCTTATAGATCCTTTTTTTTTTTTTTTTTTTACTCCCCTCCTCATGCAAAAGGCAGGTCTCACAAACTTCCAAGCAAGAATAAAAGGTTTGCAGGATGGGGCTCTTACAAAGTGTCCTACTGCTGTGAATCAGAAACTGTGTGTGTTCTAGAAACCATCTCTGTCTCTCTCACACCCTCTACCTAACCTCAATCCTTGCCTCCTCTTCATTGCCAGGAGGGCAGGTTGGTGGTTGCACAGCTGATTCGGGGATGTTCCACATACCAGAGTGTGCAGGATGCCAAGGAAGAAACAGAGAGCTATCAATTTCAAAAGCATTTAGCAGATTACAATAAAATTAATCTGGCAGTTGCAATAAAACCTTCAGGAGCAATTCTCACAGAGTGTTTCCCTTCTCTTTTTTTAATGTTGCATGGCTGATGCACAGATGGTGAGATCAGCAGCATTTGCTACAGCCCTCCCAACCCACTCAGGAAAGGCACCACCATTTCATTCCTCTGCTCCATGCACTTTCACACTGGAGTCAGAAAGTCAGTCTTGGTTTGAATTTCATTGCTTTCCATCAATCTACTGCAGGTGTGAGTGTGTCATGGTCACCTCCAGTTCCCAGTTAGTGCTCTGTTGATGCCACAGGGAGGGAAGCAGCCTGGGATGAACTGATCCCCTTAGGCACAGCCCTTGTTTGTGCTAGGGAGGGCAGTGGGGTCATTCTTATGCTGACGGGGACGTGGGTTAATTCAAACACTGCCAGAATTGAAGGAGAGACAAAAGCACCCATCCAGGCTGGAGGCTGAGCAAATAGAGAGACTGATTGCTGGAAAATTTTACAATTAAAAATACAATAAAAAATGGCCATGAATATTTCACAGTGGGTGTAGTGCTGTTATGTATCACAGAGGAGTGATGGTTTTTTTCAGCATTTTGGATGCAAATGGGAAATGTGTTCTATATTTTGTAGATTTCTCCCCAGACATGTTATGTTTCCTAAAAATCAGATTGACTGGGAGTTTTTGATATAAGAAATAACTTCTGGGCTCTGGTTAGAGTTTTAAAAAAACCCAACCACAGGCAGTATCAGATGATTGTCAGTGCTAAAGATGAAAAAATCCCAAGCAGATCAAGTAACCCATCTCCCTGAATGTCAGGGGAAGGAGTTACCAGAGGGAAATCACATACTGTGCTTTTCTTGGACCTGGGAGCTGAGCTCTTTACCCAATTACAGCAGCCCCTCTGTGCCGGGGACTCCAGAAAAAACTTGCAGCAAAACAGCCTCTGGTACCCAGGAGAGGAGATGAAAGGTGACAAGTCCTACTTCCTCACTTACTGCTCAGTGGCTTGAGCTTGCCTGGCATCAGCCTGGGGCAGGTGGCAAAAGAATCCCATTTCTGGATGGCACCAGAGTTTCTGAATTTTTTGTTTGTTTGTTTGTTTTTTAATTTCACCAAAACTTGCATACTAAGTTTACTTTGGTGGAGCCCTTTGTTGAAAGGCATCAAATGGCAAGAAGCCTGGCCTGATGCCTTCATATCAACAGATTTCTCCACAAGTACACTCCATCCCCTCCTCCCTGCTCTGCCAAAGGTGCTGGGCAACTGCACAGCACAGACCATCTCTGCCCTGGGAGCAGCACCCTTACCTACAGGGAACCAAATAGGAGTTGGCCCTGTGCTTTCTCACACAGATGGAGGCAACTGCATTTCTTGGGTGTTTTCACCTGCACTCATCTGCATATGCTTCTTCATGAACATGAGCATGTTTCAGGGCACAACTCATTAATATATAGTGACTTTGCAGACAAGCATGCCAGTGCACACAGTAATATATGCACAGATGAGCACAGGCAAGTGCTGCCAAGGCTGAGTACCACTCTTCACCCACCTAAAACAGTAATGTGAGGACTGTTAGCTTTAGAGTACAGCTCTCTTTACCCTTCACTGATACCTCCTTCATTAACACTGGCCCACTCCTCTTCACAACTACCTTGTCCTGTCTCCCTTTGTTTTAATTAAAATCATAACATCATTATGGTTGGAAAGACTCATCAAGTCCAGCCTTCATCCTAACATCTCTCTAACCACTAGACCATAGCCTCATGTGTTACATTTACTGGTTTTTAAAACACCTCCAGGGATGGCGATTCCACCACCTCTCTGGGCAGCCTGTTCCAGTGCCTCACCAATCTCAGTGAAGAATTTCTTCCTAATATCTGATCTAAACCTCCCCTGACACAACTTGAGGCCATTTCCTCTCATTCTATCATTAGTAAATTGGGAGAATAGACCAACACCAGCCTCACTACAACCTCCTTTTAGGTAGTTGTAGAGAGCAACGAGGTCTCCTCTCAGTTTTCTCTTCTCTAGAATAAACAACTCCTGTTCACTCAGCCTCTCTTCATAAGGCATGCTTCTCAGAGCCCTTCTCTAGCCCTGCTCCAGCACCTCCTCAATGTCTGTGCTGGAGTTCTGTCCTTGTGCTGTGATGCCCAAAGCTGGACACAGTGCTCAAGGTTCAGTCTCAAGAGTGCTGAGGACAGGAGCACCATCACCTCCCTGCTCCTGCTGCTCACACTGTTCCTGATCCAGGCCAGGGTGCTGCTGGCCTTCCTGGCCACCTGGGCAATTAATTCTATCAGGTCTCTGGACATGTATCAAAATGCAATGCACATTGTATACTTGCAAGTTTGAGTGTTGCAGAACAGTTTTTAATAACCCACCTGCCTGCTATCCCTCCTCTCCCTACAGTGCTTCGTTTGGCACAGGTGGCAAGACCAAACTCCGAGAGGAAAGACAAGAGGGAAGCAGCCTTTGCAGGTGCCTGGCTGGGCAGAAGAACAGGTACGAAGTGGAATGAGCTGAAGGGGCCAGCCTGCAGATGTGTTCTGTTTCATCAGCCATGGGATAAACCTGGCTGTTTTCACCTGTTGCTTCTCCTCTCTCTGCTTCTTTTTTCTTATTTCTAAGGCAGAGGAAGACTCTGATTCCCAAGTGAAGCATTGGAGAGAACCTGCAGATATGCACCTTGTAACTAACTGTAAGATCCAACAAAATAACAGCTACTGCCACTTCCAAAGCTTGTTTTGCCAGCCAGAATGGGCTGGGGAGCATCCCTCCTATCTCCTCTAGGAGCCCCTCCATCCTTCTGGGGACATAATCACAGATACCCCATCACAGATACCCTATTTCTCTTTTCTGCTTTGCAAGTTGCCAGTGAACCCACAGTGATTTATTTGGATTTCTCACTTATCTTCTCCTTGTGATGCTGCTGAACTTGCTGTACAAGTCATGATTACCCTGGGTGCTTGCTCCCAGAATGGTTGGTCTGTGTTTTTGCCCTCCATCCTCTATTGGATGGGCTTGTATTGGCTTGGGTGGTCCAGAGCCTTGCAATTTATTGCCCAATTAGGAGCTTGTTCCAGCTCACTGACCACTGTGACCAGTGTCCTTCTTCCCATTTTAAATTCACTCCCAGCTACCCTGGTCAGGACACAGTATGTACACGCAGTGCTCATGAGAAAACTTCTGCAGAGTACCATTTTGCCTAACATGTCAATGAATAAATGGGTCACAGTCACTCAAAAAGCAAGCCTTTGCTGATGTGTTCAGCCAGCTGGCATGTCAGCGGAGTTGGGCCCATCAAATGGCAAATACCTTCCCAGAAAATTAAAAACAAAACAAAACAAAAAGAAAAAAGGGAAAAAGGCAAATAGGAAAAAAACCCACTTATTTTTAAAATACGTGCCTAAATGATCCTACAATCTATTTTTTTTTCCAAAATCGGGTGTTGTCAGTTAATGAAAACTCTTCCACAAAGGGTGTTAAACTTACTTGCTAGATTTGTTCTTGGAGGGTACTGATGAGATCGTGTCTTGATCAGCCAAAATGAGGCTGATTTGAATGTGCTTTACTACAATACAGTCAAGACATTTTGCTTTAGGATTCAAGTGAACATTTCTTTCATATTTCAGCTGTGCTGAACTGGCTTTGCAAAGACCCCTCCAGGCATTTGCTTAGGAACTGGTGAAATTACTCTGCCTAATGGCCTCCAGAAGTTACCCAAGCAGAAACTGTGCCATGGAGATCCCAGGAGCTGTGTGAAGCAAACAGCATGTTGGTTTCTATGCCAGTCTAAAGGTAGCTGCTGAAGCATGAACTGGAAATGGAAAAGGACTTAATATGCTCACACTTTTTTTTGTTGTTTGTTTTGGGCTCTACTGTCCATTAATTTGTCACTGCTTCTCCTGGAAAATATGTGAATAGGAGAAACAGCATTCATCCATTTGTTTCATCTTCTCTGCTAACACCTAGGGTCAGGAAGGCTGGGACTGACATCACCAAGTCCCCTGCTGAGTGACCAAGGGCAGTGGCTGGAGACCAGGTTAGCTGTGCAAATGTGAGAGACCCTTCTGCTGCCCCTCTGACTGCAGCACCCTGTAGCAGAAGAACCTCAGACTTCTTGCTCACTACAGGCAGGAGTGATTCAGCATTGAAGCCAGGGAGGATGAAACCTGGTCAGCTAGTTCTATGTGGTGTTTTCTTCATGTGGAAGCCGGTTGGATTAAAACCACAGATGTTGACCATGCAAATGCCTGTTAGCTGGGCTGACAGTTTTTGGCCGGGGTTCTCATCCTCCCATCACATGGCAGGAGGAAGAGCTCTCTGCAGTATGCACTCAGGTTTTGTTTATCAAGGTTGAGTATAGCTGCCATAAAGTGTAACAGTAAAGGCAGCCTGAATCAGCTTCAAAATAGCTACCAGAGCCTCCAGATAGTATTTTCAACAATACTTGAATCAAATAAAACAAAAGATTTCACAATCAAATCCCCCAAAGTGCAGAATTATAGTTAGGAGTTCATAGGAGTACTTACATGTTTTGGTTTGTCATTTGGAAAGACATTGGGTAAGAGAAAGAAAAACACTGGTAACCACCATTTTGTAATCAGCTGTGAAATAGCTACAGAGCAACCACCACTGTAAATACCAAGTCCAGAGTTGCCCTCTTCACCTTCAAGGGGCTTTGTTCATTTCCTCAAAAGCAAGAGCCCACCTCTGCACTAAAGCTAGAGGCTCTTGCCTCTGCAGAAGCATTTTGGACCTGTTGAGAGCTCCATGATGTTGTTTGATGAAGGGAGAGCAGCAGATGT
>VYZU01021441.1:0-13671 GCA_013401355.1 Ceyx cyanopectus | reverse complement strand
CCCAGTGGGGACTGTGCTCACAGTGAACAGAAAAAAACCTGCCACTCTGCCAGCTATAGATAGCATCAGACGTCTGTTAAGCACAGTCCTTTCTTTGGCACTGGATTAGAAAGGACACCAGTCAGGGAGTTGTCTTTATGCCCCTCAAAAAATACTATGTAGTTTGGGTGCTAAAACTGTCAAATGGAAATTAATGATGATTAAAATGGCAATGGAAGTAAACAAGAGCACCTTGTATCCTGGAGATAAAGTAATTTTAGAAAGGACAAATATTATTATGCCAAATTTATAGACGAGGGAGGCATAATCTCCCTGGAGCTATGGAAAAAAGGCAGGGAATTAAAAAGTGGTAACCAAATATTTGACTTGCGAAAAAATATCCGTTTTGGGATGTTGAAATCATCTGTGCTAAATAAATTATGCCTGCCAGGCATTTGACCTTGCATCTCCTGAATTCTAGTCCTGAAGTCTAAGTATGTGTTACAGGAGTGTTGTTTCTATAACATGCAAAGGCAGAAATTAAATTTTTATACTGATTGCAGTTTTGGTTTAGTTTTTGTTTTAGCTATTTTTCATACGACCATTTGTATCAAAGATTTTTAAAAAAGCTAGTCTCTAAACTTTTCCCTCATTTTGTGTATTTATTTACAGCATGTATTTACTTTCCCCTCTGCCACTATCAGTTACTGTATTTATAATTTATACTTTTATCCTTTCAAAATCCATGTGACTTAGGTCAGTACCTTCCTTTATTTAACAGTGGTATACATATGTGGGTGTGAGAGAAGGATTAGAAGAACAATTGGTTGCCTGACTCAAGTTCCCTAGAAAACCTCTGGCAAGGCAGGAAAAGGAATTAAAAACTGAAATGGCATCCCCGAAGTGAATTGTTCTGACTCCTCTCCCATCACACAGTAATTACCACAGGGTCTGTATGCTGAAATGGACTCTGATGATGCTGCTGTATAATACTGTCACTAGTTATATAGAATCAGATGTGCATCTGGTGAGGCTGGCCACTTGATTTGCAAGTCCTTTCCCATTTTTCTCTAGTTTTCTTCATTATTACCCGTTTGTGTGTGTGGACAACACATCCTGGCAGACTTGGTGCATCTTGTTCTAAGGTAGCTGAATCACATCTTTTCTCTGCAGTGTTGACAAAACAGTAAAGCCGACCTAGACATGGTTTCAGGAGGACTAAAACTACACTTTACCCATGACATTCACATTTCTGGACCAGAGAAGTAACATGCCATCACATCAGCTGCTCTGATACATCCAGACGTATTCTATTAGAAAGGTGACATTGCACAGAAAGGCACCACAAATTTGGTGGCAGTGCAACTCCCCGTGAAACTGAATATTCCGATCAGCTCCTGCTTTATAGAGAGGGTTGTAGAGAAATGACTTTCTACCCATTTTCTAGACTAATTAATCTAGACAGAAAAATATGCTGTAGTATGTCAGCAAAATTCCCATAACCAGGTTTAATTATGGATGGAACCCAAAATTCCCCTATAGTAAAGGAAGGATAATTATCTGGATTACTTGGATAGGCTTTGGCTAAGTTAATTTCCTTCAGGAGTACATATAGCTTCACTGTGGGACAGAGTTGCTCATGTGATTGCTCTGTGTGCATCCGCTTCTATACATAATTTCCTTATCCCAAAAAGAGAAAAAAAAAACAAACAAACCCAAAACAATTTCAATATTAACCTGAATAAAAAAACAAAGACATTTATCTCAAAGTAAAAAGATAACTGCAGGGTAGCATCTGTAGGCTGCAAAGTTACCAGTTCAAGATGCTGCTGCAGCTTCTTACCATGGAACTTGATTCAGTGCATCTTGTTAAGCAGTTTGATTTCAGTGCTTGTGTGCTTGAAACTATTTCCATCTTCTAGATCACAGATTTCAGAGGAGTACAGAAGAGTTATTTTTATTTTGCTATTTTAATATTTGAAGGGTCATTTTTAATTTTTATTACCCTATTTCAGTATTTGAAAGGGCATAAAAATAGGTTGATGCTGTGGGCAGATTATTATCACTGCAATTTTGCTACTTTTTTTTTTTCTTTCTTTTTTAATACATATGCTTTACAGGTACTGGATTTTCCCTGTAGGTTTTCCACATAGGTTTTATCTATATAGGTAAATAGTTTCTATTTAGTCAAAATAGGGACTTCTGAGCTCTACCTGCATAAAACCAGAGATAAATAAAGGAATTTTAAAGCTCTACTAGGAATTTTGTCATTCTTTTTTTTTCTTTTTATTCCTCTGTTGAGTGCACTATAAATCTTTCTCAGTGTAAAAGTAAAAATAATGTTTTCTCTGAAATGTGTTCTAAGTTGTATTTTTCAGTCTCCACATCAAAACAGATGCTTTAGAAAAACTCTTATTTTGACAGACTTGGAAGTGAATGTTTGTTATGTCCATTACTAATTGTTTTTTGAAAATGAAATTCGTTTTTTCTACTCAAATACTATTAATATTTAAAAAGACTAAAACCCAAAACAAATGTCATAGGTCTTTTTTTCAATTAAAACAGTTAATTTTTAAAAAATGTCTTACTTTTTAATTTTCCTTTTTATTCCTTCCTTTTTTTCCTCTCTCCTTTGTTTCTTTTGCTGGGGGAAAAATAAGTGAGGGGAAATAATTCTATTTCCAATTAAATAGACAATCTGCTATCTGCCTTGATTTACTCCCATGGGAAGAGCATGACAGATGTACATAAAGGACTGATGTTATATAACAGATCATTTTAATAGGCATTAGACTGCTAAAGTGTTCACTAGCTGCTCTCATCTTGCCTATGCCATGCTCATAGAGCTGAGATATGAGCCTGAAGTGCATGCTGTCAGTCTAAGTAACCCTTGAGCAGGGGGTTCCAGAGTGCTGAAGCACTCTTTGGCAGTGTTGTGTGTCTGACACAGATTAATATTGGGAAAATAACAGTATTTGAGCTGCTACATGTTGATGTATAAAAGTATGATTTTGTGCTGAAAACTGGATATCGGGGAAGATTGCCTTTACCAATTAGTGCTGAAAAAAACCCATAAAAAGAGTAAGACTGTGCAAGCTCAACCAATTAATATTTTCATTGAAACTAAGTGGTTAATTGTTTGATTGCAAAGTAACTAACCGTGCTGGAGTGAGTGCCTAGCTCATCCAGAGCCACTGTGTTGGTGAGTGGAGGGAAACAGGCCTTTTCCTTCCATCCTTCTTTACTCAAACTAACTGCTGCCCTGGAGTAAGGTGGCAGAAGAGGAGAGGCTAAGGCTTGAGAAACAAGGGTTTCAGAGATATGCTTGGCACTTATGGAGTAGGGGGACTTTTTTGTACAAATCCTGCACTTTTTCTCCAATTTCTTGTGGCTCTGACGTTTTTATGTGCAGGAAGTGATGTGCCCACTCTGCTCTCACAGGCTGGATATCCTTCAGCTCTGGTTATACCAGAGAAGAAATTATTCATGTGGTCCAGAGAGTTTCACAAGAGCAGACAGGAGGTCTTTCAGGGTGAGGGGGACACAGGTTGTTAAATCTACTGCTGGTCACAAGTGCATTATTGACTGACCTGACAAGTATGATTCACCCTTTAACCAGTGAATAGGCACAGCATGAATATTGCAAAATTTCCTCCTTTGACCTCAACATTAAATTGTGGAAGATTAGTTTGTCTCTTCATCCAGTTAAATTTCCTGTCTCTACGATGAATTGAGAAGTCTGCCTGTGAGCAGCAAGTGTGTTTGTTTGAGGAAGAAGTGACTTGGGAACATTAACTCGCTCAGTAAGTAAAGTCTGGTATAGCTCACCAGAGCAACCACTATGTGATAAAAGTCCCATATTTTCCCCATCCTGATCTAAGGAATATTCAAAACAAGTGTGCAACGAAAAGGTTTGATGTTACCTATTACCATCTTCTTTTATTGTCTCTGTCTGTAAGGTGCCCCTGGAGGATATGCAAGCACTAAAAGACTCTGTAGGTTCCACAGCAAGTCCTTCTTCTTCCTTGGAAGCAGGTATCTAGTTCGTAAAGAAATCTTCCTTCCCTTAAAAGGCACAACTCTACAACTTTGGTTTTGAGGTGAACAGTCTTTCATAAACAGAAAACGCATCATTTTCTTATATATCACTGCTCACTTCATCACTAATATCTTATAGATGAAGCTAGCTTGCATCTCGTGTTGTTGCCTATAAAACAAGAAGTAGGTTAGGTCACTGTCTGAAATCTGTCATGGAAATTGAAGCTGAGCCAACAAGCAACCTTCACAGTGTTCCCGTCTTGGGAAAGTAAAATATGTCAGCGGAGGAGTTTAACAGATTTGTTGTCACAAATACCATTTTTAAACAGAAGGCAAGCTTGTCTCATAGTACAGTTTGGGAGCCCCACAATTAATCCTGTTACTCAGCCAGCATGGGTGCTTTATCCTCACATAGCACAGCATTTGCCAGCTGGGCTGACACCTGGCTAATAGAACAGGATACCTGGTCTTGAGGAAGGCTCTTTAAGCTCTGATGCCTTCACCATGTAGACTGTTTGCATTTACGTAGCTATGACCTCTGGAAAGACCAATCTGGTACTGTAAATCCAGTACCACAGAAAGCAGTGAGGGATCCTAAAGAAACAAAAACTTGAGGGAAACTCTTATGATTGGAAAATGCATTCAAGGAGCACATTAGTCAGGGAAGACAGTGAAATTTTTGGCACTCATTTAGAATAATGTTATGGAGGCAAAAAAGGTGAGAAGTGATTTAAATGATATCAGGAAAAAGTTCTTTTCCTTGAAGGTGGTGGATCAGTGGCACAGGCTCCCCAGGGAGGTGGTTGAGGCCCCATCCCTGGAGCTATTCCAGGTGAGGTTGGCCAAGGCTCTGAGCAGCCTGGTCTAGTTGAGGGTGTCCCTGCTCCCTGCAGGGGGCTGCACTAGATGCCCTTTGGAGGTCCCTTCCAGCCCTAAACATTCTAGTATTCTATGATATAACATTACAACAGAGTAAGCAAAATTTACTAATTAAGTCTGGGAAAAAGAAAGAACAGCAAGTGAAAGAGGAATGTGGAGTGGGAGGGAACCTGCTTTATCTTACATGCCTGAGCTGGTGATGTTCCTAGCTGTGTACAGAGATCTGTAAAAGATGCCCAGATCACTGCTTTCCTATCTAGCAAGTGAACGGTATATTGTGGACCTCTCTTTAAATTGCTTTTCTAACACTTGTTTTGTTTTTTAACTCCATCAGAGTTTTTGCTTCACAGGAGAAAGTGACAAGTCAATTCTTGAAGGCCTAATGACATAAATGGTGAAAAGAATGAGTTGTCTCTATCCTCATGAAACAAGCCCTCTGATCTTTGCAGAATCCTTTTCATTTCATGCTTTCATAGTTGGCTCAGTGGGCTAATGATGCTCATCTTTCTCATTATTCTTGGTAAATAATTTCATTATAATGTAAAAATACTGATGATTGTGCCAGAAAATGGACATGAAGGAGGTATATAGAAACAGTGCTCAGAGAATCACAGTGAGCAACAACAATGGCAGAAATGAAAAAATGGCAGAAATATTGGAGATTTAGGAGAGCTCATATCCCTATTAAAATGAATCAGTTAAGCCTAAAGAATTAGTAACTGATATATGGCATTAGAAGAATGTCATATAGAAGAATTTGAATGGTATTTTTTATTTTTTCATATATGTGTTCCAAATGCCTTATTAGGAAATCAAATTCTGAAGTCCTTAACTCAATTTTTATTCACTCCTCACTCAGACAAAACTCTAATCAACTTCAGTCAAGACCTTGCCCCAGCATGTTAGATGAGCTGTGTCATGTTTTACTACCATCAGGTGATAATAAAGTTACCATAGTAAAATATAATGAGGTAAAGGACATTTTATACCAAATGATTTAATAATACTTTGTGCTTATATTGTGCCAGCTGAGCAAGGATCTTGAAATGCTTTATACTAGTGAATGTATTGTAAGAAAAAGGTCTGTGATGAAGTAAATGAAAGTTTATTTTAGCTTTGCTGATAAAAAGGCACTGCCAGGTTAGATGAATAAAACACAGGTCTCTTAAACCAAGGGATCCATAGCCATTTCTATGCATACTGTGGCTCTGCTTCAGTCTGGGAACATGCTTGGAAACTTTGCCCAGATTTCCTGATGTCCAGATTTCTTCTGCCTTGTTTGGGAAGTTAATTTGTCTTAAAACTGTCTCCTATGCAGAATTTTCTGTCCCTCACATTCAATCGATCTTTGTTGGTTCATTCATTCGTTCTCAGCACTGATATACAGGGAGCAAAAAATCTTTCTAGCAGTGTAGTCTCACCACCCACTTACATTGACTTGTATTGGCCTCTTTTTCAGAACTACTAGATTACTCTCACTGTATTTCAGTAAGTTAATTGCAAATAAAAATAATGCAGAAGTATTGAGATATTTTTGCCATGACTCGTTGATTCCTTCCTATTATTCTTTTATTCCTCTTTAAGCAGTAGAGAAAAATATCTGAGTCAGAAGTCTTCTGCTCACAATGGAAATGTTCAAAATGTAATAATAAAATTCTGTTACAATATCATTGCCTTTTCAGACCTTCTAGTGAGAGGAGCTTGCTTGCCATCAGAAATCAGAAATCACAGCTTGCTACAGCCACAGACTCATAATGAATGAAAGAACACATTAGTATCTGTTGAAGGTTAAAGCCAAGGCTTTGCTTTATTATATATTACAGCAAAGTGCTTTAGTGCACAGATGTAATAGTAATAAGAAGTTATCAGAGATGTTCTGAGTAACCAGAAGATACCAGGCCCTACAGTTGTGATTGAGATGGAAAAGATCTTCTGTTCTAGAGAACCTGTGTGCATGCTGTGGTGAGATAATATATCTTTCAGCCTAATCTTTTGTGGTGTCAACTTCATTCAGGTGATTGTTAATCTCTTTGACTCCCACTCAGTCATTTTCATGGCTTCATCTGACCTTCAGTCCCATCCAACACTGAGAGATTCCTTATGTACTTAAAGCCTTTACCAAAAAAGGCCCACACACAATGGTCACTTTTGTTTGGTTATCAAAGCGTGGCTTAATATATCACAAGAAATTTCATCTGATATACCCTGTCCATTTGTCTTCTCCATAGCTTCCAAGCACTAGACAACTTCATTGTGTTGTTTTCCTTTTTTTTTTTTTTTTTTAACCTCAGGTCTTCTAGAGTTAACAACTTACATCTCTTCTCCCCTCCTCCTTTCCTTTACTGATTTTCTTACATAGTTATTCTTTCTTGTTTACCCCAGGATTTTACACAGTAAGATCATTGTTTCCTTTGTTATCTGATCCAGAATATCTTTAGAGAAAATATATTTAGACTGTCTTCCTTCAGTGCCGCCAACTCTCTCACAAGGCAGTTTAACTTCAGTTCCAACTTCACAAATCACAGCATTCACTTGTCTCTATATTTTAATTTAATTAGCTATACTGAAAATCATATTGCTGTAAGACTGTATTATCTAAATGATTGTACAGTAGTCCAGAGATTTTTGGGTGTACAAGATGGTATTTTGTTGAATAATTACATGTAAATGATAAAATTCACAAGAGATATATCTCTATATTAAATCAAGATTGTCTCTTGTGAAATGAAAATACACTGAGAAGCAAAATCTAAAGTCATTTTCCAAAACTTCACTAACAGTTTGATTAAATTTTTTTTTTTTGGTATGTGTGTGTGTGTACTGTTATTACTATATAAAAAACAGTGTTAATTTAACATACAGAAATGTTGTCTGAAATTCCCTTTAACAGTGTGGAGTATTTTGTTGTCAAGCAGGAACTGATACACATTTCTGTTCTCTCTGTTTCCTGAAAGGAACCCTCTAGTACCAGAGTCACCCTTCAGTAGCTATTCTCAGCAGTGGTGAGTCATTCATTAGAGCTTTTGAGTCATAGATGGTATCAGTTTCACACAGACATCAGAATCACAACTGTACTTGCTATGTAAGAAATAAATGTAACAGAAGAAGAAAAATTACTAGGGCAAAAGTTCTCTAGTTTCTTGCTTTTCAACATCTTTATTTTATATCTTCTGGAACCTTCAGACATTCATTATTGAAATGTATCATGTCACCTGAAAATTTTATTTAGATCAGTTTGATAGGAAAAAAAATCACATTTATTGGGTTTTGTTATGCTCTAGCTGTACCAGTTTTCTCCAGGCAAGGGATGTTTTACAATGACACTGAATAAGAATTTATTCCTTTGAGAGATTATGCTGAATTGTCAAAGGTATAAGAGAACTGCACTTTTTGGTAGAATGAATTCTAGGACAAAGTTCTCTCTGCCCTAGAGTCATAAAAGAGGTTAAAACAAGTAATTTGTTAAGAAAATCTTAAGCAATGAATGAATGAATGACATTTTTATTAATTTCAGTTCATTTACCTGAAAATGGCAGCCCTTTCTATTTTTATTTATTGAAAAAACAAATCAGTACGAGGAAAATGAAATTTCAAAATTCTCCTCTGAAGGCAAATTCTGCCATTCTTTAGTGCCACCCTCATTTAACATCCAGCCACTCATTTAACATCCAGCATCTGCTAACTTTAATGATGTCATAATTTGCTCTTTTAGGATGAAAAACTCTTTTCCTTCTTAGCCCATTTTCTCTAATTAAAAGATTAGTACCTACAGCAAAGATGGATTTTCTTACATATTTTTTTAGAGGCTTCAGCTTCAGCCTCCTCAGAGACTCTGGTTTTAGAAAGCAAAATTTTCATTTTAAAAGGACAGACTATTGGGGAGGCTAAAAAAAGGATTAAAGCATGTGATTCCTGCAGATCTGCAACAGCAGAACAGAAGGGTTGATGGGCAAGAAACCATTATGGTTTCTGGTGCAGTTTCAGACTTGGCTCTCTTTGCTGAGTTTGCAGGTGGTTGTGGTTTCAACGCGGCTGTGTGAACAGGATTGAAATAAATTGTTTCTTTAGTGGCTTGTGCTCTTTGTAAACTGCTTGCAGCAAGACACTTTGCCATTGCATCCAGCTATTGGACTCTCCCATGGAATATTTGCTCCCGGAATATTCACTTTCTACAAAATCAAAATAATCTAGAGAATATTTGATTTATCTCAATTTTGTTACTTTTGCACTGGGGAAAAATTCCATTATATATTCCATTCATTTTTATTTGTTCAAGGTGAACCAGAACTCTTGAATTATCCAATTAGTTCAGCAAAACATGAAGCTAGATGTTCCTGTTCTAAGGCATTCCCAGCAGAACTGTTATGATCCATATTTTTCCTGATTAGCAGCCTTCCCATGAAATTGTATTTTCCAGGAGTCTTTGCAACAAATTTCACTCTGAGATACATTGTCCATTGCAAATCCATGTTGTCTGCTTGCACATGGAAGGAATAGTTCAGCTGATGAAAATGTAGTCATTGGCTTCCTTAACTAAAGGGAAATTTTAATGTTAAAATTACTTGTGAAATATTTTCGAGTTATTTCAACAAAGCAAAACTTGTGGAAAGTTTGAGTTTCTTTTCATCAGAAGTGTTATAATATTCTTGACAATTCAGATATGCTAATTTTCCATATATATATTTATGCATATATATATTCCCATTGCACAGAAATATGAAACTATAAACTACTTTGCACCACTTGTAATGTGGAAAAAATGTCAGAATGTCTGATGGAGTGGAAATTCAATATTTTTGAAGCCAAATCCCAATTTTTCAGAATTTCTAAATAAGAGTTTCTTGATCTACTTTTTAGCACACTTCTTTAACAATGCCAGTAGTTGCTCAAGTACATAAAACATTAAAAATTATTAAGGTGCTTAATGTGATTTTCATTCATGTGATAATATTTTGGGGGCACTGATTTGTGTGCTCATTTTGGTTCCCTCCTGAAATTATTTATAAGCTCAAAGCAACTTGAGAAGGAATCTGAAATCTGTTTTCTCTGAGTAACTCGTTATCTTCCTGAACACCTCTGTAATAGTACATGAACCTTGAGGGAGTTAAAAAATATTTACAAGTCTATTGCAATGCTGGCAAAAATAGTTCTATTTTTCAGAAGGAAAAAACCCCAATCCTAGGACTTTGGAGAAAGTACTGAGAAAGACTAGATGCAACTGAATATTTATGTCTTCTGTTTTACCTTCACAGTACTGCTTTTAGTTATGAAGTAGCAGCACTCCTCAGAAAATAAACTAGCCTTTCTAAAATATGTCCATCTTTGATTTTCACACTGTTTTAAGGAGTATCAGCTCTGCTTGATGTGAAGATAAATCATTAATTTAAATATTAGTCTCTTGGACTGTAAGTTTATCTTTCTTTACAGTCAGAGGTTTTTTTTTTTCCTCAGACTAAAGTTGTTGGGTTTTTTTTTCAGAAAACATAAGCAATTCCTTGTCAGTTTCAGAACTGGCACATTGCATTGACTGGACCAAGGTTGAGTTGATGACAAAGGTTTGACCAAGAACCTGATAGAAACTATACTTTGAGAAAGTAGTGCACCCTTGACAATAGATAACGTTGTTTGTATGCCAGATGTAGTCTCTTCATGTGTAAACAAAGATGAAGGGCAGTGGTTAGAGCAGATTTAACTCATTTTTTTTGAAAACTGGAAGCTGAAGCAAAAACTGGTTACATCAGAGAACAAATTCTTCCTTAACCAGGTCACATACAACTCTTTTGAGGTTTAAAATCTACTTGTTCAAACTATGTCTGATTAAAATGAATTCAGAACTTCTCTGTGCCAGAGAAAACATGTATTTAAGAGATACATATTATAAACCTCCAGAACCTACTTGTGATTGAAAATTTTCCACTGAATACAAAGGAATTTTTTCAAACTCCAGATGAAAATTTCAGGCTGACAAATCTTAGCTCCAAATTTCTGTCTCATGTAGAGAGAATTAAGAAGGCCAATTTTATTTCTATCCTGAAAAAAAAATAGAAGTTTTAAAATATGAGACTAGTGTATAAAGGTCTGCTCAGATTTATCATGGCGGAAAATGCAACAATTAGTATCACTAAAAGGAGCTAGAGATAAATGAGCTGAAAAAAAGAGAATATAAAATTAGGACTACACGTGACTTTACTTTCTTATCTGTGGTGAGAACAGCCACATTAGACATTATTCTTATCTATGAATAGACCTAAGTAAGACAAGGTGACAAGATATTTTTTGAGAAATCACAGAGAATAAAATAACACAGAATTTTAGATTAATTAAATAGCTTTTAATCACTCCACCTTTTTAACCTGTAGGTTCAATGCAGCCTGGTCTAGTTGAGGGTGTCCCTGCTCACTGCAGGGGGATGCACTAGATGCCCTTTGGAGGTCCCTTCCAGCCCTAAACATTCTATGATTCTAAAAATAACTTTTGTATAAAGAAGTAAATATTCTAACTTATTATATATTCATTATTATAAACATATCGAGTAATTCAGAAAGCCATTAAAATAATAGACTTTTTTTGCCTTCCAGCCCTATAAAGTTCAAACTGCACTCACTTCATGGGAGGTCAAAGAAGATCTGAAGTAAAAAATACACTTTAAAAACTTGTAATTTCTAAAGAACAAAAAATTAGGTAAAAAAAAAAGAGAAAGGAAGAAAGGAAGGAAGGAAGGAAGGAAGAAAGGAAGGAAGGAAGGAAGGAAGGAAGGAAGGAAGGAAGGAAGGAAGGAAGAAAGAAAGAAAGAAAGAAAGAAAGAAAGAAAGAAAGAAAGAAAGAAAGAAAGAAAGAAGATTCTTGTGTTTGTTTACAGATAAAAATAATGCAGTTACAATGAACTTGTCCTAAAGCAGGTAATCTCTGTGGGGATGATTCTGGCTATAGTGAGATAATTTACCTCCTGTGGGTAGAGATCTTAGATTAAAAGTCACATTTATCATGATGGAGGTACTTGAGATAACACATGTAAAGTTAAGGCAGAAGTTTTCAGTTGAACAGGCATTTCAAAACAAGCCACAATTCAAACTCCAAAACATAGAACTTAACATTTCAATATTCTTCACTTTTTCTCTTGGTTTGGAAAATGACAGGTTCATACAGCAAAAAAATTCCCAGTGACTGCCATTTTGTAATTGCATGCAGTCCTTTGCAAAATTTGTGAGGCAACGTGTACAATTTTAAATGCTTAAAGTGACACTTGTAAGGAAACCTCGATTTGCTTAGATATGCAAGGAACAGTTGCAAGGAACAAAGAGAACCAAACTTAATCTGTCTCCTGAGGTATCTGTTTTTCTTTATTAAGTGTAAAGAAATGTGGGCTTCTGTTTGAAGAATACTTTTTCAATAAACATGTAAAATTTAAGGTGTTTTAGAGTGACAGACCAGACCCAACCCAGGTCTGTCTAGTTTTTATCATTCCTTTAAAAAGTGTGCCTTGGTCCATGTCTTTCTACCATTTCTTTCTACCCTCTCCAGGAAGAGTAGTTCTGGAAACTCCTCGTTGTGCATGTGCACTTCAGGTGCCCTTCAAGACTTACAAAAGACTTTTAGGTAAGACTTGTTTGTATTATAGTTGATTACTTCTTTCCATGGGAAGGAAAATAAATGTATCAGTAAATGAAGGACAGCAGGATGTGCACTTTGTGGGGAGTCCCCCCCTATTTGAACTTGCTATAAGAATTGAGAGGTTGAGGCATGCCAGCAAGCTCCAGGCACGCTAGTGAACAGAACTTCCAGAGGGCAGCAGCCCCTGCACTGATGTGGTTTAGACCTTCTGTACAGCATGGAACTGTCCTGTGTGGGCATGGTGAGATTTTGAGTGTTCACTAAGGCAATACAGTATTTTATTAAATATCCTTGCTCCCTGCAGTAGGAAAGAAGAAAGGCAGTACTACCTACCCCTCCTACTTGAAAACTCCTTGAGCTAGTAAAAAGGAGGCTATGGATTTATATTAGTTAGATCTACTGACTTGGGCTTTTATTTTCATGCACTTAGACACTTATACTAAATAAATCCATTCTTGCCTTCTAAGCCGGGGACATTCAAGTATGAACTACTATCATATTTTATAAATAAGCTAAAAGGAAGGTCATGGATTGCCTCAGGAACAGAACCTAGGACCTCATGCAATAAGTTTTAATCTTAACAAATCATCCTTATGGCCTCTCTGATTGAATATGCCTTTCATAGTAAATCTCTAACTGCTAACCCAGAATTTTATTCTGCAGTCAAGGATAAGAACCAAGACTCGTGATCTCTAGCATGTGATTGATAATTAACTAGAAGTTACGTGATCCAGGTTGAATATACATGTCAAGATCTCTTCTCACAACTGAATGTGACAGAATAAAATGTCTCTAGTATTCAAATACACTTAACCCATGAGTGAAAATCTCATAATTACATGGATATATGATTTTTCTTGATTTGAATTTATTTTATTCTATTGCTGTTGGTCACTGAATGAAAAATTATACCAGAAAATAGCTCTGATACAAGAATCTTTACTGCACAAAAATTACCAAAAAAAATATTAAGGTATATTATCTCCCTTTTTAGGGTTGGAAATATACTAGATAAAATTTAATAAACACATGTAAAAAAAGAAAAAAAAAAATCTAACAAAAACTTTTAGTGTCACTAAAGGGTACACCACACACAGCCTGTAAACTCAAAGCCTGAGCAATCAGGTGTCAAGAGAGTAGCTTCCCAAATTACAGAATCACAGA